>JAPVRG010251548.1:0-10787 GCA_029783565.1 Rhagoletis cerasi
ACGAGGTTGATGTCTACACTTTTTTTTTTTTAACGAAAACTTTGACGATTGCAAAAAAGCGTCGGACACACAACTCAGTGAACTGATAAAAGCGATGTAATAAGGAATGTTTCCTACAACTGACTTTCCTTACAGATTTCAGGCCTTCAATTATAAGCCTTATGTTTAATGTAAAATAAGCCTTATATCAGGCGCGAATTTTTTGGAGAGTATCGTTGATGAAATGTAGAAAAGCCCTAACTGAAATTTTTTTCGAACCCCTTTTTTTACTTTTTCGGCGGATTTTATCAAAACGCATGTTTCCTTAAAGTTTAAGAGCTTTAAATCAAAAATTGGCAATCTTAAGGAAATTTTCAAAAATCTTTCTCCATAGGGTTACGTGTTTGAGTTGTTTGTTGTCTGTTAGAGGCGTTTGTACATTTCAGCAACGAAATGTGCATACATACATACATGCTTATTTATCTGTTTTTCTTTGAGTGATAAGTGAAAATTGCCCTGGCCAAAAGAATTTCGCGGCAGAGCTTTCGAATACTGATTCCTTTAGAATTTTTGCCGTAGACTAAGAATCTTTCCTTTAAATTATTCAATTCGATTTGAGAACAAAGGTATTAAAAATCGCATTTTTCACATTTCTGACAGATTAACGCTGCAACGGGGAATTTTCTAAACAGCATAAAAAGAAAGCTTAAATGTTGTCCTTTTATTCCGAAATATAAAAAATTTGGTTCCGCAAACATTAGCCATAAAAACAATTTTTTTCTTAATAAAAAATCTGGCAGGTGCTTCCTGAAATATCCTCCTCTTTTTTCATAACATTCATACAAATATTTTTAAATGTTATCTTATTGTAGGTGCTAATAAGTCTCTCAACGTAAGTTTACAATTCAATCAACGAAAACATAAAATACATGTCCAGATTTGATTCCTCTTCGGATGAGCATCCCTGATTTACATGACCAAATGCTGCTCAATTTCAACATACTTACATTTCTCCAACTATTCACACACATTTTCGAAACATTTGATGGATAAGTTAAGATCCTAAGAGAGAACTGGTACAAAATCAAATCAATTTGATAAACAAATTAAATTGGTATTTTTGAAAGCAAGTTGGAGAAATGCCTTATGTTTAAGGAATAAAAATGTGGAGCTAAAGGGTAAATCTTTCAGCATTCATTTTATACTGGTGAAAAGATTACATTCCACGTCAATGTCTCTCCACAGAAGTTAAAAAAATTTCAAAAATCCTTTTTTGACCATTTAAATCGCAAATATCTCAAAAACTATAGCCAATTGAATAATTTTAAGGTCACATTCTGATTCTACGGAAAGAATCATAAAAATTTGTGGTTACTGGTTGTACCGCATGCAGTTGTTTGAATTTTGTTGGGCTGTGTCATTTAAAAATGTATAAAAGGGACCGCTGCTTCGTAGTAATACGTCACAGTAATGCGTTTATGTACAAGAAATTTCTTTGAGAATTAATTTATATGTAAACCACAAACTTTGAATATTCTGGGCAAGACATTTATTGGGCTTATAGCATTAGGGAAGCGACTGTCAAACTATTGCTAAAATTTATTTCCACATATTTATTCGTTTCAATCTGCTTGTTCGTCATTTTTTACTCTAATTTGTTCTAGAGCCCTTAGCCCAAGACAAAAAATTTACTAAATCTTTTTAGTTATTCAGGATGCTAGTAATTTGTTCATTAGATTTAATCCAAGTAGTTTACAGTATTTTTTTCTTGTTGTTTTGCATTTTTTGTTTGATTTTTTATTAATAAAGTATTTATAATAGGGCTTTACCTACAAAACTAAACTTGTGGCAGTTTTTTGTTTAAATGTTATTATTAATATGTATCTATATCCTGTTCATTTATCTCTAAATTTAATAAAATATGTATGTTTTTTATGCATGTGATATTTGTGTTGGTGTATCAAAGAACGTTCTTTAAATTATATATATTATACATATATACATAACTCAAACCGTTCGCCAAAGGAGTATTAACTCACAATTTTAGAAAACGCTAAAAACTATCGACTTACAACAAAGTTTTGCCTAAATTTTTGCTGGAAGGTAAATATATATTATGTGAACATTTATTGTGCATATATAAAAATTTTGAATTAGTACACTTTTGAAGAACGTGTGCCATATATGCATATATGTACGCATGTCACGATGTGCGTGGGCATTCAATTGTGGGTACGACGCGCTAGTGATATATATACATACATATGTACATCCGTATATACTTATGTATGTACGTACATAAAGGTGCACATGGAATTTATATGCATATTTGTATGTAAATACATAAATCAGTGAGTACGTAAGAGGCGTGAGTGTGTGCATAGTGGCGTTCGTGTAATAGTACATAAGTATGCATTTATGAAAGTATATGCATATATGGACGTATGCACTACGTACATAGACGAATTTGAAATCAAGTGCGTCAATTTTTGCATAAACATACTTTGAGTTACGTAACTGAAATGTCACCATCCTTTACCTGCATACGTGTGATAGTCGATCAACTATCATAAGTAAATATATCGAGCCCTAACCGCCAATAAAACGTAAGCGACATTTTTTCAAGATTTTATTTTTTTGATCTCCTCCGACTTGTGGTGTACGTCTTGATGTTGAAGGGGAGGGACCTACAGTTTTACGCCGCCTCCGAAAGGCAATTGGCTTTAATGAGAAGCTTTTTTCGTAGCAGATATACACCCGGAGGTTTGCCGTTCCCTGCCGAGGGGCGACCGCTGTTAGAAAAAACTTCGCTGTTGCTGGGACCAAGATTCGAACCCTGGACCTACCGAGTGGTAGTACTTAGAGTAAGTTCTGTAAAACTGAAGCAACAAAAACTGAACGAAAGCGATAGGTTGGAACGGTAGGGAAATGAACGTGATCGAAGAAATTGCTTTGTTTTTATAAGAAAGCTCGGCAAGAGCCCTAAAATTAGTCAACAGTCCGTGAATTTGACATTTACGAGAAACCTCTGCCAAGGCTTATAAGAATACATGGCCTTACAGAATTGGAGGAAAACTAGAGAAAGGAAAGATGCACAGTGCTCTTAACTTATAAGGCACGCAGAAACAAAAATGATTTTTTCCGGCGAGAATCTCTTCTTACATATACATATATAACAAAAGTGTAAGCAGCTAATAATAATAATAATAATAGATTGGCGCTTACACATATGTTAGTGTTTGGCCGAGCTTCTCCTCCGATTTGTGGCGTGCGCCTTGATATTGTCACACAAAGGGGAGGGACCTACAGTTTTACGCCGACTCCGAACGGCGATTGTATTTTTATGAGAAGCTTTTTCATGGCAGAATTACCTTCGGAGGTTTGCCATTGTCTGCCGAGGGGCGACCGCTGTTAAGAAAAAACCTTTTTTCTAAATTTTTTTGCGATGTTGCTTTGACCAGGGCTTGAACCCAGGCCTGCGGAGTGGAAGCGCGCACTGCTTAACACTACACCACAGCGGCCGCAGGTGTAAGCAGCTAAAATGTCCAATTTCCTCAGAACTAAGAAGAGTATTAAACGGTTTCAAAAATTTCTCCCGTAAAGGAATGGGCTGCGACTTGATAAAGGTGTCCAAAAAAGTGGAATATTATTCGCACACGATATTGATATACATACATACGTACATACCATCTGAAGGCTAAAGGATTAGGATAAAGTTTATTGTATTTTTGAGCAGCACCACATTTACGTCGTCGTGAAGAACAAAACATGCTGATTTGTGAAACAAAATTTGGGGCCAACCTTATCTTCCAATATATTGTATAAAATGTTTACTCTTTACGGTGGATATATTTGGATACATTGTTCTGGTGACAGACGAAACTTAGTGTGTTTGAGCATAAATTAAAAATGCAGCAAAACAGTCGCAAGAAGAAAAATTGCATGCCAGAGTTTGTCTACACGGTTGGTTGCTTTGACAGCGTTCGATGTAACTTTTTGGTTAAAAAAGCTTGTAAAGTTAAATAAACAAACCAAGGCAGGCAAAGAGTGCAAAGCTTGCATTGAGCTTGCATTGAGCCAGCACCCTTAGACTAGAGAAAGGCAATTTAAGTGGCCTTTCAAAATAAATTAGAAAATCTTCACCGAAAAAAATTTGCAATCGGCTTATGTACTACCACATCATAGATTTTATTTGCATAACGTTAAATCTCAGTGCACGATTTTATACAGTTAACGACTGAAATTGCGTAGCGTTTATGGATAGGAACTCTGCCTCTCGCTTTGCCCCCTAAAGTCAGAAATTCATACATACATTCGACTTAAATGCTTAATGGTACCAAACTGTACCAAAATATTACATGCTTGAAGCCAAAAATTAAAGGCTATTTAGTGAGGTTTATTTCCATTTCGCACATATTTTTTAAATATACTTACAAAGTTTGTTTATAAATTGTGTTTTGATATCAAGAATATTGCCAATTGTAATTAGTTCAGAGCTAGCAGAAATTTGAAGTTTAAGTAGGAATGTTTATGTATGTATATTAACCCTAAAAATTGATAAGAAGTTGCAAAACGATGACGTAGTTTTTATGTAGAAAAATATGTATATCTCAATCTTTACGAACTCATATGTATTTTAAAATGATAATACTGATGAATAATCTCTTTAAATTATTTATGTACGAATGAACGCGAAGACTTTTTATATCATTTTTTATGTACACAATTATATTGTTAATTAAATCACGACAAACTATAATTTAACAAAGGATCGTCTTTGGCTAGACCATGTCAATGGAAACCACCACCATCGTCGCCACCAATCATTAATATTAAAATTATAATAGTAAATGAATCGACATTTCTTTTCCGTACTATAAAACTTAAATCTTTTAATATTATTAATAATATTTTTATTATAATTATTGTAATTATAATTGTCATAACATGTGTTTGTATTGAAATTTTGTTTTGTTGTTTCATTTACTCCATTATGATTTTTACTATAATCAGTGATGGTAGCAATATTAAAATTTATAAATTTACTACACTTTTTCCTACGATAGATTTTAGTATGACTATTAAAATACAATTTACTATTTAATCTAAAAGTAATTTTCTTATTATTTCCTATATTCATCTGAACGTGTTTACACCTTACGGAGCCACAATGTCCAGTATTACTAATTTTTCTTTTGTATATTCTCATTAATTCACTACATAGTTGGCTAATCGTATTTCTTTCCCTATTCACTCTAAAATTTGAAATTTTACCTTCGAACAAGAGCCTACTTCGATCTCGATTCGCGATCTGTTTTTGGCTTCCTTTCATGTTCTCATTTTTATTTCGTCTCTTATTTCGGCTAAAGTGTTTCTCTACCCAACAATGTACGAATCCATCACATTCGTGGACGTACTGACGGATGTTATCACATTCGTAAATACCCTTACTGAAGTACGTGCACACCGTAGATGTAGGAAAGATGGTGAGCGCAGTTTTGTTTGCTGTAAAAGCTATGCTTTTCAAGCGTTTCTTTGCTCTTCTTTCGCTTGGGAATTCTCCTGTCCTTTTCAATTGTTGTAGGTAATCGGTTCTGTGAAGTACCTGGTAAGTAGTTTCTTTTAGCACATATATCGCAGTGTGGTATTTGTGCAGCTTCTCTGATGACAATATACTGTCAGTCGCTGGCTTCGATCTGTGAAGGACACATTTCCGAAGTTGCTTTTGATTCGGGTGCGTCTGTTTTTTCAACTGTGCTGCAGCGTTTTGACTGGTCAGGAAGCACAGCAATGCACTGAGTAGCAGTAGCATGTGGTGGCCAATCCTGTCGTTGGGTACTCTCTTTTGTAGTGCGCGGAGAGACACCGAAGAGGAGGCGTAGTACGGTATCGAACAGCGACTTGTCACCGACGGCACAGGTGGGCAATCATCCGACATGGCTGCTGCAGGCATATCGGCCGTGTCCTCATCATAGTAATAGATACCATCATACACAGCATAGTATGGAAAGCGATCGATTTGACCGCCCACGGCAGTTGCGGAGCTATTAATTAGTGCAATTGATATACTGGCTGCAAGTTTATTCGCCGAGTTATTTGCCAATGATGCTTCTAAACGAGCATCCAGTCGGTATTGACTCGTCGCCGTTAGAGTGATATTATGCAAGCGTTTTGTTGAATTTCCGACCGAAGCGCTCACGCCTATTGCGTCTTGTATGAAATCACTGCAGTAGGCACAAATCCCTTCCGTAATGTTATTGCAATAGCTGTAGCAGCATTCCGCGGGTCCATAGCTCGATTTTCGCAATTGTTCGCCGGTTTCTGGTATGCTTTGATCTAAAGGACATAAATTAGTTTTAGGGACAGGGTAATTGTAGATTAACATTATACTCACCCAAGCAAAGGAATGTTGGTTCACCGGCATATTGTGTTGGCAGCGCTGGAGCTCGATCAGCTGGGAGCAGATAAGGGCACTTCTGCTCTACAGTTTGGCAGACACTTAGGCAGGGTCGTATTCTTCTTCTCTTCCGAAATTGCACCTTTCGTTTGGATCTGGACATAAGAAAAGCGAATATGAAAACTCAGTAATTGTTGTCAGTTGTTTGCTCTCGGAAATTAATTACGTGTGTGTATTAATGTACATATGTATATTTTTCAATGAGAACCTGTAAAGTAATAACTAGGGAATTCTATTCAGTACAATCACTAAAGCAACCCAAAAGATTCGCGAAAAATCATTATTTGCACAATAAACTTGAAGTCAAGGACGATGCAACCGGGTGGGCATGGAGGGCGAATTTGTGGGGAGGATCAGTGTACTCAACTTATGGCTACATTTTATTAACGTAATTTTTCCCGACTGATCAAATGTCTTCATCAAGAAGTTATTTAAATTCTGCGAGAAGAGGCGAAGAGTATTCCCGTTGATCTGATATTCTTTGCATGGTTATAGAATCTTCAAATATTATCTTAGAAAAAGCCTACGCTAATGTTGTTCTTCCACCTTGCAGTAACAATAACAATCACAGCCACACAATCAACATTACTTAAATCCTATTCCACTTTGTCCTACATGATGGTGGCCATTGTCAATATATAAGCAGCAGTTTCTCAAAAATAAAATCTTTAATAAGATAATATGTGGAAAAATTAAATAAGTTAGACACGATATTCTTTCTTATCCTAAGTAAATTTTTTAGTCCCTGCAAACAGCTTGCTCGGGCTCTTCAGAATCCCCAAATTAACAGCCACGGGTGCGAAACAGGCAGTGAGATTTTTTATTCAAAAGATCCAAGGACTTCGTTCTGATACAGAATTCAAAAAAAAATTTTGGAATGGCTATGGATGATGCTGACAAGTTGGAACTCGAACATCCTTCTGAGCCTAGAAGCAAGAAGATTCCTCGCCGCTTAGAGCAGACTGATTGTCCTACTTCAGGAGTGAGATTATTAAGTAAAAATCGGTACCGAAAAGAGTATTTCGAAGTGCTAGACCTACTTTCGAACGAATAAGAGGAAAGATTTGATCAAAAGCGTATACAATACATATAAAAATATGAATGTGTGTTTGATAAGAGAATAGAGCTCGAAAATAGCGAGCTGGGAAATGACGAATCAAAGGTGGTTTTGAAAATTTTAGCTTCAGCCGCTTCTTGCGAAAGGTGCTTTGCGCATATTGAAAAATCACATCCGTATACGAATGACCCAAAAACGTCTAAAGAAGGAACTGGATCATTAAGTTTGGGAAAAAGAATAAAAGAATTTGTTTCACGAAAACACCTAAAGCGACCTTGTGCAATATTTGAAAATAAATCCCCTCGGTTTTAAATTTTTTTCGAATTTTGAGGAAAACAAATTTAGACTTTGTTTGCAACAGAATAACCATGGAACAATTATGAAAGAGGACATTATACTGACCATTTTTTCTGAACCAAGACATAGTCCAGCAGTCTGAGTTTTTTTTTAATTTGAACTCAAATGGTTAGAGATAAATTTTTGACGCCTTCGAAAAAAATGTTCCTCTTCGAACAACAAAACTTCCGCAGATGTCGCGTTTACGCAAAAACGAAAAAAAGTAGAATCGTTCGGCGAATCGTACATATGAAAATATGTAATATGTAAAATTAAATAAATGGTATGGAAGAAATGTTTTAAGCGTTTTAGTTTTTCTTAATTTATTGTGTAAATTTAAGGACAACGACAATTTTGATGTTTACATACCAAACTTAGTTTTTGAAAACGAATATAGTACTATTTAAAAAAAATACGACCCGTCATAACCCTTTAACTTTTGAGTGCAAAAAATATATCATGGTTATTCTATTGCAAAAATTAAATTTCAATATTATTAAATTTCAATATGTAACACTACCAATTCGAATGTAGCAATCTACATATATTTTCTTGAGAAATGCTCCATATTTTTCTCTAAAGGATATGATTAGCTTTTTGCACAAGGCAGGTGTAAAGATTTAGTTTTAATCTAGGCTATTGTAGAGATAAAATATATACATTTACAGACATACATATTAATAAAAACGCGCTAACATATATACATATATATTAGACTGTCCCAAAAAACTAAAGTTGTTTTTTTTTGTCGCATACCCCCTCATTTTATTGGGTTTATCTTAAAAAGTATCCGAATACAATTTTATGCAATTCGGACCACGGCAACCCGTGCCGACTTGCAGTCAAAGTTATCAGAATAAGCTTGGTGCAGTTTGCCTGTTTTGTTTATTTACTCATTTTAAATCTGTATAAAACGGTATTACTATATTCCCTACAGTATTAGGACATAATATTTAGTAAATCTACGTTTTTGGTTTTTTACTTGGTAGTCAGGATTTTTTCCAAAGGACCATATATTATAATATATTTTCAAAAGTTTACACAAATTATGGAGATATGGGTATCAAATGAAAGAAGAATTCGAAACAATTTTCAATTATCGTTCTGGAAAAAGTCAAAAATGTCCTTAAAAAATATTATCCTTAAAATATTTTTAATTTTAAATGATTTTTGAAGAATCTTAGTTCAGGGCTGCAAACCACTCCAAAAATCGGTGCGGTTCGGTTCAGTGGTTCGAACCATTTAGAAAAACTTGTACCGGTACAAGAACCGGTTTATGAGTATCTCTGAACCACGGTTCGGTTCGGTTTAAGTGGTTCAATTTTTTGTATACTAAGTGACACAAATAAACAACATCGATATATAAAAATTTCGCCAGATACTAATGATATAACAGCAGATTTTCTTCACTACCGAATGCTAATGCAAAATCGTTTGAATGTGCAAGGATGCCTCGATATCCCGGTATGTCATATGCCGCTCCATCTGAATCATTTCTCGCACAGCATCGATGTTTGCCACAACAAGAGCAGTTGATGGCCGACCTTCACGGTATTCATCACTGAGGCTGACGCATCCACGCTTAAATTCTGCAAACCAGTCATAAACAGTGTTTTTGATGGTTATTCATTAACAAAATCCGAATGAAGCCGTTCCAAGATTTGTTTTTGAGTTAAGCGGCACTTAAATGCGTAAAAAAATCACCGCACGAAAAATTTTCACGAAAAATTTCCTTTTTTTCACAAAATTGGTTTTTTGAGATGCTGTTCAATCGAATATACTTTGGTGAAATTTTCATCTGTCAATGCTGTTTACCTAAACAATTTTTGAAAATCATAATGTGGTATTCAAAAACAAACTCCGTCTAATAGTTGGTTCCGGATACTTTAAGGGTTATCCTCGTTTATCAAACCTTTGCTTTGTAAATTTAAAATTTATTTAAAGGAACTTTTGATATTGAACTGGTAACCATACTTGAAGGGCACTATTATTTAAGTGGTTTTTAATAAATTATATAAAATATCTCTTTTTTTTTTTAAACACAATAAAGCAAAATTAAAACAAGTAAAGAAGGCTAAGTTCGGGTGAAACCGAACATTAAATACCCGGCGCACGTATGAAACATCGTTTTTCACGATGCTGAAACCTACCGTTACGTGGTAAACAGGGGTGTTTTTTCCCCATTTCAAACATTTTCGACAATATTCTCAGTTAAACTTAGAGAAATAGTTTAGCTGTGTTTGGTAGAAATCGGTAAAGCGGTTGCCGAGACAAATTTAATTAGTCATATGTGGGCGGTTCCTAAAGTCCATAAAAATCTTATTTGTGGTTAAGAGATTGTTGTGAATACCAACCTTGAGTAAAGTACCGCTTCTAAATTTCGAAATATCGAAGTTTCCATGTATCTAAAATTTACCGTTATATGAAAAGTGGGCGTAGTTTTAGCCCGATTCCAAGCATTTTCAACAGCCTGCTTTTTTTGTGTGAAGTACATTAAGCATATAGAGTTTGGTAGAAATCGATAAAACGGTTACCGAGATACACATATGTAGTCATAAGTGGGCGGTGCCACGCCCATTTTCACAAACAGTATTTATAATCGTACTTCTTGCTAAGGAGTTATTGCAAACATAAATTTTGAGTAAATTAGCTTCATTATTTACCGGTTTATAACAGATTTCATATTTCCGTAAATTGCCGATATATGGAAAGTGGGCGTGGTTATTCACTGTTTTAAAAAATGTTCGACCGTTTTGCATGCTGGACCAAGATTAACACTTGGTCAAGTTTTGTAGAAATTGGTAAAGCGGTTACCGAGATATGCATATAAATCCATAAGTGGGCGTGGCTACGCCCCTTTTTCAAAAATTTATAATGTTCTTATTGCTGGTTAATATATCATTGCAAATATCAATTTTGAATCAATAAGCTTCAGTAGTTACTAAAATATTACATTTT
>JAPVRG010251568.1:0-10252 GCA_029783565.1 Rhagoletis cerasi
TTCGGCCAATTTCGGCCGAAGCCGAACCGAAGCCGAACCGAACATTTTGAAGGGCCCAAGTAATAAACAAGCAATGACTTTTTAAAAATGTAGTATTACTTTTGATAAAAAAGCAAAAAATTTACATTCTTTAGTTTCAATCACATAAATTTCAGAAATTAACATACTTACATAAGTATTCTTGTAAAAATAACATAAAAAACTTGTTATGGCATGTGTACATGTGGTAATAATTCAATAATTAATGTTCGGCCAAAGTTCGGCTTTTTTGTTGCCGAAGTCGATCTGAAACCGAACCGACAACTTCTTGAATTCGTACAGTCGCCTGAAATCGGATCCGAATGTTACCGTAACACACATCTACTTATATTATCCAGCCTAATTCAAATTAAGTTTTATGCAATGTTTAGATCTTGGGCGATTGAAACAGTGCTTGCATGTCGGTCGAAGCTGATTTCCATGATTTTAACGACACTTTCAACAACTGGCCTTCCAGAGGGTGGTGAATCTTTTACATCGAAATTACCGGAATGGAATCGACGAACCAAAAAATTGTGCATTTCAGTATTGGGACCATAAAAATTAAAGGGTGGTTAAATTTTAAGGGCCGATGTTGAATGTGAACCACACCTAAACGTCAAGTTTTTTTCTGCATTTCATTTGACATTTCATTTCAGACTAACTCAATTTGAACATGGAAAGATACGCAATCGAGCAACGTATTAAAGTTATTAAGGCTTATTATGAAAATGGGCGTTCAAATCGAAGAAAATCATCTTCAGTGATGAGGCACATTTTCACCTCAGTGGTTTCGTCAATAAGCAGAATTGTCGCATTTGGGCGAATGATAATCCAAAAGTGCTTGTCGAAAAACCAATGCACCCACAAAGAGTGACTGTTTGGTGCGGTTTATGGGCTGGCGGCATCATCGGGCCGTATTTTTTCCAAAATGAGGCCGGTCAGGCAGTTACTGTGAATGGTGTTCGCTATCGTGAGATGATAACGAACTTTTTATGGCCCGAATTGGAACATATGGATGTGGACGATATATGTGGTTCCAACAGGATGGTGCCACTTGCCACACAGCCAACGAAACAATGACTCTTTTGCGCGACAAATTCAATGGCCGTGTTATCTCACGTGGTGGCGATGCCAATTGGCCACCAAGATCATGTGATTCGACACCGTTGGACTACTTTCTTTGGGGTTATTTGAAAGAAAAGGTGTACGTCGATAAGCCAGCAACAATTCAAGAGCTTAAGGATGAGATAATTCGACACATTAACGGCATAGAACCTCAATTATGCCTCAGCGTCATCGAAAATTTGGACCATCGGATGGAGGTGTGCCGCCGAGGTCGCAGTGGACATTTGGCCGATATTTTGTTCCATACATAATTGAACCACACCATCTTATCATAATAAAAAGAAACTACAATAATTTCCAAAAGAATTTGTGTTTTATTCAAAATCAACATCGGCCCTTAAAATTGAACCACCCTTTAGTAGTAAATGTTATTTGTGTACATTTAGATTCGTTTACCTTCAGGCGCCAACTTTTCAACCAGATAGAAATTTGATCAATTGCTTTTTGGAGCTTAGATGATGATTCTATGGGATCCCGTGCGGTCGTGATTATTGCGGTGTCATCAGCAAAAGTTCCTGTGAGAACGCCGTCAGATATTGGCAAATCGTACGTAAAAAGCAAGTTAAGGATTGGACCTAATATGCTGCCTTGTGGGACTCCAGCTTAAATTTGATGAAAAGGCGACATTTCGTTGTCATAGTTTACGTAGAACAAACGTTGATCCAGATATGACTTTATGAATAGGAAGGCGTTCAGCGGCAGCTCCTTTTTTAGTTTAGCCAATAGTCCTTGGTGCCATACTCTGTCGAATGCTTGAGATATGTCCAAAAAGGCTACTGAACAATACTCTTTCTCGTCGAAGGCCTTTTGAATTTTTTCAACAAGCCTGTGGACTTGCTCAATTGTAGAATGTTGCTTTCTAAAGACGAATTGGTGATTTGGAATTAATCGCTTTACCTCAATTATTTTCATTAGTTGTTTAAGAAATAATTTTTCAAATCTTCTTCTTCTTCTTGTTTGGCGCTGAAACCGCTTAAGAGATTTTGGCCGAGCCCAACAAAGCACGCCAGTTGTTTCGCTTCTGTGCCAACTGACGCCAATTGGAAATGCCAAGTGAAGCCAAGTCCTTCTCCACCTGGTCTTTCCAACGCAGAGGAGGCCTTCCTCTTCCCCTGCTACCACCAGCGGGTTTCGAGTCGAGTACTTTCAGTGCTGGAGCGTCTGTATCCATTCGAATGACATGACCAAGCCAGCGGAGCCGCTGTACTTTAATTCGCTACACAATTTTCAAATACTTTTGACAAAATCGGGAGGAGACTGATATGACTTTACTTCTTCTCCTGGTTTCCCTGGCTTAAGAATCATCTTGATTTCTGCGACTTTCCACTGGGCCGGGAAAATACTTTTTTTTAGACAAGCGTTAAACAGGTGAGTGATAAAGTTCAGAGCCTCAGTTGGAAGTTTTTTAAGAAATTCAGCGGTGATGCGATCATAACCTGGTGCCTTATGGTCTTTCAGTTTATTGATCGTGGAAGTTATTTCGCTTCTAGTGAATTTTTTCATCGGTAGCTCCATTTGATGGGGTTCCTCTAAGAAGACAGATACAATAGCGTCTGTAGTAGGATTGCCTGCAGCGATGTGTGGCGAGAACACATTATTTAGGTGATCGGCCAAAAGCTCTGATTTCTCCAAAGGAGATTTCGCCCAGGAGTTATCGGGTTCCCGAAGTGGTGGTCGGTAGTCGATCGTGGTGTTAAGTGTCTTACTAACTTTCCACAGGGAATAGTTAGAGAGAATTTTGCGTTGAGGCTGGTGACGTCTGAAGTGATTAAGGGCCAAGTTCACCAGCTCTGTTTAACACTAATCTCCAAGTAAACATCGTTATCGACGTTACCGACTAAATAAGATATGCATGGAGTCGGTAACGTCGATAACGATGTTTACTTGGAGATTGATGTTAAACAGAGCTGGTGAAATGGGCCCTAAAGTACTCAAATTTCAAAGCTACGGCATCTATCAGACAAAGAGTAAAAATAGTTAACCTAATTGAGTTTTTGTTCTTAAATTTGGAGCAGGCAAGTATTAGCAGTCAATATTAGCGCTTTTTCGGTCTAACTCCGGTTAGACTACTCAAAAGACATGTATTTACTTGTTGGAGTCCCGAGTTGTTGCTGTTTCGAATATTACTTATTACACTCTTGTTTCTCAAAGAAAAAAACATTTTTCTGTATCATAATCAATTCCACTGACTCATCCTTTCTCCTTGAGTTAACCCTTTACTTCCCGAATATTTTCGACGTTAGAAAAAATATTTTGAGTTTGCGTTCAAATATACATCAAATGAGTATACAGAATATTTTTATTAATTAAGCTAATAGCCCCAAATTAAGGCTCTAACATAGAAATAAAGTTTGGTAGCCATATAGCGTTGGGTTCAAGCTTGAAAATGGTGTTAAATTGTGACCATTTTAATTTGTAGTGAGACAAAAAGACTTATCCAGAAATTAGTGTTGCCTAGCACCTGCCAGGGATATTAGTTTTCCTTTTAACATGTGATGGCATCTGCAACGAAAAACGTTGCGGCATAAAAACTATTATTAGATTCATAATTATTATTATTTTAATAATGAAAAACATGTCGTCTAGCACTTCTGACCGCCAGACTGCCATTAGTAGCCTGTGGCGTTTGTGTCTGCTGCCAACACTCAGATGTGCAATTAGAACTGTATATAGATGAAAAAAAAAGAAATAAAAAGGCAGAACCAATAAAATGTTTTCGAAGTGAGGTGTACAAAAGTCAACTGAATTAGCATAAAAGCGAGCAACGTACTACCAACAGCGAAACTGAGAAGGAAGTCGCAGCTTGTACCAAATCGGCATTAGAAGCTGAAAATTTCTAAACAATGTTCTATGCGAAAAGCAACTAATTTTGGGCGAGACAACAACGACGATGGATAAATAACAACCAAAGTAAAGTTAAATTAAATATTAATAACATGAAAAAGGCGTTGAAGTTGCGGTGATGATAGACAACGAACGATTGCTTAGCAACCGCTAAATTACAAATTTATTCTTGGAGGCGCTTGTACAACCAGAAGCTGTGGCCGTGTCAGGCCAAGGCATCCGGGCTAGGCCAGGCAAAAGCCAAACTTTCGGTAACTTGAAAGCAAAAACTTTAATTAAACAAAAAGCACCTACCGCATAGACAGGCAGTGGCGGCAAAAATACCAACAACAACAAGAATAGCACACACACTCCGATGCACTCACTCACTCACTCACTCACAAGCACAAAAAGGCCAAACTGTACAAGCAAGTGACGAAGAAATTCTACAACTACCAAAAAGTGGAAAATGAAAAACAAAAAAAACGAAATATCTTAGAATTGCAAAAGAAAAAAATTTGCGAAATAATAGCTAGGAACATAAAAGGTTTTTGCACAAAAGCTGGCGCTTTGCAGAGTAATTTCCACGCGAAAGCATCGCAAAATTCGAAAATACCAGTTGTTGTATGAAGAAGGGGGCGGAGAGTGTCGGCTTGAGAGCCGCAAATTTGAAATGATTTGAAAGCACTTCACGAACCACGCACCATGCACCACGAGCCACACCGCAACTGAGGAACTGAGAAATGCATGCATGCACCCACGTTTGTTTATACTCGTATACCTCACGATAGCGTCCATACATTGTATCTGCGTGTGTGCTTAGAGGTATGTATGTACGTATTACTTCTACTTGACTATGTCTGCGCAACAAAGCAATTGAATTTTTAACCAACTCACGCATTTGCCCAAATGCTCATTATTGCCTTCAAAATACTCGTATATTTTTGCACACACACACACAAGCATACAACTTTTCTACAACAGCGCACAATTGCAATTCTTTTCCAACGAATTTTTATTTTTGTTTGCTTAATTTTTCTTCACTTCCTGCATAGTAAATTCGAATTTTTCTTTTGGTTCTTTGCTTCTTCTTTGAGTTTCCTGGCCAGTTACTTCGCTGCTTTGTTGTTTGTTGATTAGTTTGGCAATGAGCGACCCGCGAATAATTGTCTAAATTCCGTGAATGTTTCGAAAACTTTAACGGTGAGTTAACAACTCACTATGCTGCTGAGATGGATTGCTTACGAGTGGTGATGGATAATAATAAGTACATAGCTGGTGCTGCTAAGAGAGCTTGTCGCACGATACGTAAAACTTCAATGAGCCATGAACTTGTCGGTGCAAAAATTTTGTGTAAAGCACCTGCAATTTCAGTATAGGTTATGTGACCCAATAAGAAGATTTTCAAGTAATAAATTGAAGAATTTTCATTTATTTTATTTATAGACCTGGCTTGCAAAAAAATGTTGTCATCTTTCTAAATTTTTTATTTGAAATATTATTTTAGGGTCGGCAGCAACGCCTTTGTACAAGTACACAATAAAAAAAGTTGATAAAGAACGGAGATAATTTTTTCTTTACTCAAATCTGGGCCTCTTCCAAGAACCCGAAGAAATTTTACAAAGCTGCAGCCAAATTTATTTTTCGCATATTCAAAAGGCCGGTCCTTATCCATCGATAGGGTACTTTCCGTTGGATTGATTGTTAGGACTGAAGTAGCATTTATCGTTGTAAGGTAATGGTTGGTTGGTAGGAGCATCGCCTGAGCACTAGCCCAGGACCCAACTAGCGCTGAGAGCACCATTTTGATAAGCTTTCCCTGGGATCCCTGATATTTTCAGCTTTCATGATTCTTCTGTTTCTTCAAACCACTTGGATTTGTCGATGCACCCATGGCGTTTTCTTTTCCATAAAAATGTTTGCCTTTTTATTGATCTCTCCTTAGTAATTGCGGGTAGAGGGCACTGAGAAAGTTGTATTTTTGGTAGAAAAGAAAACGCCATTACAACTGGTTAGTTACCAAAGGGAATAAGTCAGTATTTTGCCGATATGGAAAATTTTATGCAGTTCAACAGAGCTCCTTTAAACAAATCGAGCTACATCAAAATTGTCTTATCGGAAAAATTCTGACTTATTCCCTTTGGTAATTAATCGATTCGATGAAGAATCTCCTTAGTGTGTCAGGCTTATGCGTGCTAATTCTGGGCACTCGCAAAGCTAAACTCAGATAGAAAATGCTGTAAAGTCAACGGTTTTACAGGTAATTTCTACAGATTTTACATTTAAATCACATCCAACAGACGATTTCGCTGAATTAACAAGTCGTCTGTTGATCTATAAACTAACAGTTTAGCTGTTGAAATAAAATAAATGATCCATCAGAATAACTATTATAGATATGATTAACTCAACAGATTTCTGTCATTTATAGCCATATATTTCTGCTGAATTGATTGCATCCTTTTTAGAGTCAACAACGAAAAAGGTTGAATTCAACTATATTATATGTCAGATAGACTTGAAAAAATATTTATTCATTCAAAAAATCGTGCATAGGCAGAGTGGCCAATGATAAACCAATGGCTACCACCTTTGCATGGCTTTAAGTAATACAGAGCCCACAATAAAATCCGAACGGGCTATCCGGAGGATGCGTCAAGCTAGGCTAAGTATGGTTTGAGGTGCCATCAACGTACTACTTTAATATATTTTGTTATGTGACACTTGAAAAGTGCATATGCAAAAATATGGTATATGAAATTTAAAAACTTTATGTTGATGGGACAAATAAATGTAACTGGCTCATCTGTTAAAGCAACGGACATTTTACTTTAATTCAACCGATCCTAATGGAAATTCAACTTTAATTTCTGTCGAAACAACAGATAAATTTACGTTGATGGACCAGGTAAATTTAATAGACTTACCTGTTATACATAGTAACGAACATTTTACTTTAATTCAACCGATCCTAATGGAAAGTCAACTTCAATTTCGGTCAAAACAACAGACGACTTTACATTGAAGCAACAGATAAATTTATCTGGCTCATCTGTTACTTTTTCGTTATTTTAACAAAGAAAAGTGTTGAGGGAATCGGAATATTGTTGATTCAACGACTTTTCAAGGACTGTTAATCTAACTGTCCGTATTTTTCTCAGTGTGGTGTGGTCCTTACTTTTCTCTAGATTGCAGCGGCGGCACCGTGGCACTCTGGGAAATTCGGCCCTATTTTGTTGCCAAAGGCCAATTTTTTGACTTGCTTGAAATTGTTTTCTTTTGGTCTAAAATGAGCTAAAAAACTGCATAACCAAAATCTCTTTAAGATATCTTATTAAAACGTTTGAAATTTTGACGAAAGTTTGTGGGTGTGGCAACTCCATTTTTGTACGACAAACTTAGTACTTCTAGCTCTACCGCTGGACAAAGATTTCAGGTGGTATTTCAACTTTTCCAATTTTGACCACAAAATGGGATCGAATTTCCCTTAGTGCGTGGGTGGTACGGAAGGCGCCCATTTTAGCTACATGTTCATCGATGGGCTAATCTCGTGTTATCGTGGCTGCTAAACTGACTATATCTTTCCTCGACCTCTTTAAGAATTCCTCTCGAAAATTTACCTCAAAGTTTTTCCTGAATTATATCGTAGGAGGTATATAGTCTGATGGCTTCCCCGATTCCCTAAGTAATACTGATTCCTTATTCTCAGTGGGGATCCATGGATGAATGGCTGTAGATATTTTGCTATATGCTCGCTGGTTGGAAAATATACAACCGGTACTTCTTAAAAGGTAGAGCTTCAGTGCGAAACATTCAAAAGTTTTTATTTTTTAAGCAGTTAAGGGATTCAGTTCTTATGTCTGGAATGGTAGAATGCAAGTAGAGAATGTAGGGTTTACCATTTTTCCCGGAAGCATACATTTCATGAGGTCGCAGCTTTTTACGACAAGGAAGCGTCTTAAGCCTCGCAGTGTCAGGCTTTGAGACATTATACCTTCCTTCTACCTCCTCCGTCTTAGTATCAATTCCCCTGGTAGCAGCGTTAAGTATTTCATTGAACACTAACCTGTATGTTTGTGTTACAATTGGTCCTGTAACAATAAAGAATTCGTTCCTAAGTAGAGTACATACCACAAATTCACCTCTGCCTCTCAAGGCTTGTCAAGTATTTCTTCACTGATGCTATTGCGCTGCTGAACAGTCCCCATTCTTCTCCGTCGTTTAGCATATAACTGACAATATAACTTGTGAATGTACGCCCTAAAACAGCGACGTATTCAGAAAATCTTGGGGAAATACTCCGTCATACATAATGTTCGATGGGAGTGGGCCGCGAGCAGACCTTTTTGAAACACCACCGGCGAACTCTACTCTCTGTGTTCCGTGCGCGTTGCCATACCACAGGATTCGGTTATGGAAATAGCTCATGATTATTCGACGTAGGTAAATAGATATTTCCAGGCGGTCCAGTGTGTGCAATATTTTCACCCAGTTTGACAAGTTTAATGCGTTTATTTAGATGGAGTGTTACGATTAAGCAATACTGCTTTGACCCTACGAACTATTTGGTGATTGCACTCCTGCTTAGTAGCTGAAATGAGGCTCCTCCCTCTGCTTCCAAGCACTGCAAAATCTTACAAGTTGTATCAAGAAAGCCTGTTGGTCGAAAATTAGTTGCATCAGCTGTTCGGAGTGCTACACCCTTATTGTTAGTGTTGTAGCGACACTGATAAGCTCTGCCCAAATTGGTTAGTCTATCAATCATTGCCGTCAAGCTCAACTTAATGGAGACCAAGGAAGCGTGCTGTTTCAGCAAGGTTGTGTCAGTTTAGTGGGTTTGAAGGGACTAGTGAAGAGGTGGTTGGTATCGTGTGCGGAACCTTCAAAAGCCGGACATGTGTTGGATATTTCGGCGGCGAGTCTGGATAAGTAAGAGGGAATCAGCTACAATATCAAGAGTTAAGCGGGTATCTCGTGTCAACTGAAGCTCTTCGTCGGCAATAGGAAGTAGTTGAGATCCAATAACGGCATTGTGAAGCTGGCAATACACTCTCTAAGGATGTCGTTGACGGCTTGTCAATGGTTGAGTTACGTACGTATGTATGGATCCGTGAGCTTTAGCTTGCTGCAAAAGTTACCTCGAGCATGGTGTAACTATTCCTATAAATTGTCGTTGTTTGAACAGATATTTTATTTGTTGAAAAGGTTAATATTTGAGATCATCTGAGCAGCAAGCCGATTATGAAATTTCGAATGCGTCTAATTTGCATGCCTGAGAGCTTAGGGTAAGTTAAGAAGTGCGAGCCAAAATGTTTCCATCTTAGTCTCGCGAAGGCTGGACAGTCTAATAGAAAGTGTTTAGTTGATTCCACATCATCCTCCTCTTGACAGCTGGTACAAAAGGGATCAGTTGAGATTCCTAGTCTTACCGCGTGAATACCAGTCGTGCAATGGTCTGTCGGAGCCCCCACCACTAATGATAGCTGAGGATTTACAAGCGTAAGGGCCTCCTTTGAATGCCCCCGGTCCACCCAAAGCGATTGCATATGTCCTTGTGTTCGTCCAGCGCTCGCTGAGCTTAAACGAGGTCCAACAGTCCAAAAGTGTACCGCAAGAGGTCGCAGACGTCCCTAGTTGCTCCTTATCTGGTGATAACGTTTCAAGTGTGCCTTTCCTTGCCAAGCCATGCCTCAGCCACGCAGTTTCCCGCAATATCACTTTGACCCGGCACCCAAACTAGCCTTATTGAGAAGTACTCCGAGGCGATCGATAGAGAGGTTACATTTTCGCTTACCTATTTCGAGCGCACCACCATAGCCATCAGGGCCCTGATGGCCGCAATATTAGTTACCATTCTTTTCCTTTTAAATACTTCTGTAAGCCACATACTCATTCAACCTTAAAAATGTTCAAATGTTTCTCAACACCAGTACATTTTATACGGAAGATTTCGTTTTAAATTTGAAAGTCCTTAATACTCTTCAAGGGTTTAATCTGGAATATAGTGGGATTAGCTTTTTGCAGGCACTATTATATTATGTCATCGCAGCATGACTTCCTTGAAAATTTTTTGTACTCAAAAAGCACGCCTATTTTTTTCCTTATTCTTTTCGTTTTTCCACTGCATAGATTTCTGAGAAGGACTCAAGTTTATAGAAACCAACCTAAGTATCGTCTCTAGTAACAGTTCGGTTTATAAATTCGTTACTGGTTTCTCTATAAAGATTCAAAAAAAGTTCGCAGGTGATACCGCAACGATCTCTGCGATTTATTTTTATTTTAT
>JAPVRG010251570.1:883-14948 GCA_029783565.1 Rhagoletis cerasi
TAACCGGATCGAACTCTGCGGTTGAGAATTACTTTACAAAGAGACTTCGCGTATTTTATTAAATTAAAGTGACATATAACTACAAGTAAATGTTATTTTAATGCAGCGAGAACGAAGTACACGTCTACTCCCTTCGCATCTCAAATGTGTGCACAGAGTTCGCACGATAACTTCGAGTTTCAATCTCGAAATCAACAATGAGTTGAATGCCGAACAGAAACCCTTGTACCATTCGCTGATGAAGGTTGTTGACGATGGAACGGGATGCATTTACTTTCTCGATGCTCCCGGGGGGACGGGGAAGACATTAGTCATTTCTTTGATTCTGGCAAAAATTCGGTCAAAATGTCAAATTGTGTTGGCTGTTGCATCCTATGGAATTGCTGCCACATTGTTGGAACGTGGTCGAACTGCACATTCCGCTCTTAACCTGCCCATGAATCTTTTCACGGTTGACAAGCCAACGTTTCGACTTGATTGATATCGTTCCCGACAAATTTTTGCGTGTTCACATCGTCGAAGGAGGAACTCATCGCCAAAGTGTTCCCCGCCATTGCACAGAGACAATACTAGCAGTGAAGAATAAGGATGTCGATAGCTTGAATTTCATTTTTCAAAGTCAAGTCGCCGGAGAACTGCATTCGTACAAATCCGTTGACAGCGCGCCCGACGAGGAAGAAGCGACCAACTATCCGACGGAATTTTGGAACTTGCTTGATGTACCAGGAACTCCGCCGCATAATTTATAGCTGAAGGTGTGATCCGCCATAATCATATTGCGGAATCTGAATCATTCGAAATTGTGCAACGGTTCGCGGTTGTCCGTCAAGAAGCTGATGACCAATGTGATTCAAGCGACGATCATCTAGGGCAAATTCAAAGGAGAGGAAGTCCTTATCCCACGAAATCCGATTATTCCAACTGGCCTTTCATTCCAGTTCAAGAAGATTCAGTTCCCCGTTCGATTGGCTTTTGCGATGACAATCAATGAATCTCAAGGCCAATCGTTGGAAGTACGTGGGATTAATCTCGAATTCCCCTGTTTTTCGAACGGTCAGCTGTACGTCGCCTGTTCGCGTGTTGGCAAACCGTCTTCGTTGTTGGTTTTTGCGATGGAAAACAAATCTAAAAATATTATCATATCGCTCCCTACTGATTTCGATTGCATTTAAATAAATCACATTGTAATTGGAATCATCTGTCTTTTATTATCACTCTGGGGTTTATCTTTAGGCGTTAAATTGGGGCGAAACGAAGTTCGCCGGGTCCGTTAGTTTTTTTTATATAAAATAAAGTTTATTCATTTCCTGAAAAAATAATTACTGTACATACTTAGGTGAATAGATTTATTAAATTTTCGAAGGTTAAGTTTACAAATATAAATAGATAATCACAAATACAAATAAATTTAGACAATACCACATTTTCTTCTACTATCTTTACAGACCACCTATTCGTCAACCAATTAAGCAACACTTAAATTAAGCTGTTGCAATAAAATTACATATCCACACATTGAATAGCAGTCCCCTTCCTCTTACACCCTCCTACTGCGCTGCGCCTCAAACGGATGCGCAGCGTCACGTCACAGCCACTAAATGATTGGCACTGATGAAATGTCATCCACTGGCATGGATATATCGGAATCCTTTCGTGCAGAGGATCTTACAAAAGCGGATTTTTTCGATTTCGTCACAGCGCCCGACATGGGCATCGGCATCGGTGTCGGCGCAGATGTGGTCGACATTGGCATGGGTGGGGGTAGCTTGCATGCGGGCAGCAATGCAAGTGGCGGCACACACCAGCAGCACCAGCAACAACAACAGCATCACATCAACAGCAGCACAATAGTCACCACCATCAACAGCAGCAGCAGCATGCGCATCATCAGCAACTTCAACAACAACACAGTCATGCACAAAACAATAGCTTAGCGGGCAGCATGCCGCATGATAGTGGAGGTGGCAGCGGTGGTGGTAGTGGTGGTGGAGGCGGTGGTGGTGGCGCTGGCCGTGTTGGTACCCCAGGCAATGCCAGCAGTTGCATAGATGGCTCCGATGGTAATAGCAATGGCACCAGTAGTGATCCTACGTTACAAGGCTATGAGGTGAGTAGACTTCTACGTAAAATTTTTACTAAGGAATGGGGATGTATGCTTATGTCTGCTAGCCAGCTCTTCTTATATGTGAGCGCACTTCTGCACAAGGGTATTATAACTTTGCTCGCATAATGGCCTAAAGGAATAAAGAGATATAGACTTATACAGGGTGTCAGAGAAGTATCACGACAAACTTGAGGAGAAGGTGGGTGAATCTTTTCATTTATTTTCTGTAACTGCATGTAATTTTTTTTATCTTTTTTTTAATTTTTTTTTATTTACATTCTGTTAAAGAACATAAATGAAAAGGTTCGATTTTTTAAATTCAAACAAAATTTAAAAATTTCAGAAACGGTGACACTTTTACCTGAAAGGTTTTTGCTTATCAGGGAGAAAATTGTTGAAAATTAATATGTGAAGTAAGGTTTCGGCATAAAATAAAACAATTAAGAAATTTTTTGAAAATGGGCGAGACCCCGCCCACTTATGATCAAATGCAGTATCTCATAGCCCCTTTACCATTCTCTACCAAACTCGGTACGAACATTGCTCGGAGTCTAACTAAGAGATCTGTTGAGCATTTTTGAAATCGCGCAAAAACTACGCCCATCTTCCATAAAACTGTATTTTACATAAATACGAAACCTGCGATAAATGAATAACTGCTGAAACTAATTCACTCGAAATCGATTTTGTAATATCAATAAATAAGATTTTTATAAATCTTTGGAAAATGGGCGTGGCACAGCCCACTTATGACTACATATGTGTATCTCAATGACCGACTTATCAATTTCTACCAAATATGGTTCAATTATTTCATTAAGTCTTACTGAGAATATTATCGAAGATACTTCAAATCGGGGAAAAAACACCTCTTCTTATAAGAAATTTGCGTTTCGCCCGAACTTATGCTTCTTTACTTGTTATTTCTTGCTTACATACAAATCTTGTGCTGTTTGAACCAAGCAATGCTTTTTGTTTAAGTTCATTTTTGGGAAAATAGTATGAAAATAAGTCACTTTTTCTACACCGAATTAAGGAGATATATCCTCTTTATTTCGATTTAAGTCCTTATATTATGGTAGACAGCTGATTTGTCCAGCTACCACATAGTGATGCTGGAGTGTACCTTTGGTAGTCTTCTGTGTTCTCCAATGTGCTCTCTAGGGACTTGAAATACTTCAAACTTGGTTTATTTTTTATTTTATGATCAAAATTACTTCCTGGAGATCTACTGTCGACACGTGATACCGAATCGGAAATGTTGGTAAACAATTTCTCAATTCGCGATAAGTATACTGGAAGTCGTACAGAGCCCCAAGAGTATTGATGCGTCAAGCTAACTGAGCATAATTTGGGATGCCACCAATTAACTACTTTAGTAGGTTTTGCTATGCGGCGTTTGAGAAGTGCATGTGCATTAATAATTTCTTAAATGAAATTTTTGCACATGCAGCTTTTCACATATTTGTGTATACGTACGTGCTTTATATCCGGTTTGGTACCAGTTGATTGGGGGTATAGCAATCCTTTAGGCACTATGTGTTCTTAATCGCCTAAACACGTATAGCAATGCTTGTGGATCTATCTCGATGTAAGTAGTTCAAATAGGCATAGATATCTCTACTGTCTGGTGAATTGACATCCTCCGTGTTATCGTCCTTGGGTGATACTTTCATCAATATAACAACTAAATACATACCCCTAAAGCCGCTTATGTGGTGGACTCTACTATATTTTTTCAAGCAGAACTGATTCTAGACGGATCTGTAAATGCAAATGTCTAGCAGTATTCTCTATAAGAACAACCTACAGACAAGTATTTTGGGTTTGAATGTTTCAGGATTTCGGGCTCTATGGGTTCCCCGATTTATTCGTACATTGTACGCATATATGCCACGGATGGTATAGAAAAGGGGTGCGGCAGTTCACGAACCCAGCACTATACTTTCTATTGCAATGGAAAGATGGTTCACAATCGTTCAGGACGAGGTTCTAGTAATCTTAACCTATGCCATGCTTATTCATGAAAAGTATTTCGAGCAGCTATCAGGGCCTTATCGAATAGGATGGTCACACTAAGCTCGTCAAGGAGAATTAAAATTTTCAGGTATTAGGAGCGTGAAACACGGTATCATTGTGCTGCGTACGAGTCACTTCAAGATTGTAGTGAACGAAGTGGTGGCGCCCTGGTGAGGAAAGACAAAGCGTCTGTCATTGTAGAGCCCCAACAATTTTGTGGACTTAATTGGTCTTCAAAATCAATTCCTGATCGGACCAACGCAAACGTGTTCTATAATAGCCGTCGCTTCTTGGTTGAGAATGGCAAAATTTCGAAAGTTGTTGTGCCATGAAAAATCTTCTCACAAAAAACCATCCGTCGTTCGGGAGTGGCGTTAAATTTTAGGTCCTTTCATTTTTGTGAAAGTATTAAGGTGCAGACCACAAATAAAAGCAGAAGCTCAGCCAAAAACTCAACAAAAAGCATAAGCACCAAATATTTATTTACTTTTTTTTTTTTTACATAGAATGCAGTAAATACTGGGTAGGGGTGGGAGATTTCAAACAGGGCAGGCTCTTAAACTATCCCTTCGCTCTAAAGGACATAGTACAGCTTTTGAACAGAGCCAACATCAGGTTGTTCGCTGGGTATTTAACGGGTCATAAATATTTGTGCTCGTATTGGCCTCACCACGGAGGAAGAATGCTTTTTATGTCCTCAAAGGGAAGAGACGTAGTAGCACATTTTGTGTGATTGTCCATACACAGTCGTATATCTTCGTATTTGGAATCCGTCTACCAACATACTAAAAGCATTCATTAAGGGGCTGATAGTATTTCGGGCTGTCTGCTTAAGTTCCTTAAGAAAGGAATACACGAGATTTTTTAAATTGGAGAACCTTGGTGAGGAGGAAGCGAAAATCTGCGTTGCCCAAGCTGAACTAAAAAAAATTATCTTAAGCGAAGAATAAACTCACCCGTAGTCACCGTAATGCAATGAAACTCCGAGTTCAGTTGATAGCAGTTGTAAATTAGATGAGCATGAGGTACTGGGACGTACAAGATTGGGTTTATAAAAATAGGAGTTATCTTACGATCTGGGTTGTTAAATCGATTTGATCATTTAATGAAATATTGCAGATTTCTAGATTTAGCTGGTTTAGAAAAAATGTGTTATAAAATTGTTTCACCTGACGTTGCTTATGTTTAACCAAACCAAATTCAAAAATTAATTTATTCAAACCAGTCGCAGAGACCAGCATGTAGTTTTACCACTAAAAGCATTAAAATTAGTGGTTTTTAAAAGCACATATGCATATGAGCATTTACATAACTACAAAGAAGACACATGCCATTGTACAACTCCTGCCACAGAAACGAAAGAAAAGCTGAATTTTATAAAAAAAAAACAGTGAAAAACGGAGAAAACACAAAACAAACAAAAAGGCGGCAACAAGTTTATTGCTTAAGTCTTTTGTTTGGCCAGTGCGCCAGCACAGCGAACTGCACAAAATTCAGAAACAGAAATAAAAAAAACAAAAATCGCATAGAAATGAAAAGACTTTCAAACTTTTTCTTCGCCATAAGCAATTTAATATTTCAAGCGCTGCTGTGTTGCGCGCAAACACGCATACATACACACATACGCGCATGCATACCAGCTGCTGCCTGCTTGCATATGTTTGCACTTTCTATGATCGAACGCGCGCATTCAAATACCGCATTGTAACAATGAAGTCGCTGGAGTTGCTCACAACTTCTGCCTGCGCGCAGCTACTGGACTAGGCAATCCACTCGGCCGGCTGACTAGCTGACTGCCTGGCAGGCTGGCAGGCTGCCTGTCCATTCGACTGCTCGCTCACTATGCTATGCTAGTTGCGCTGTGAAAGCAGCCACCATCAACTCATGGCAAATGCAACACGCAGTAGCCAGCCAGCTGCCATATGGCTCGTGCCCCAGCTAACGTTACGAGTACGGAGAAGCAGCGCATGTGGCGATGGTGTTTGGTTGCAAGTTTGCTGTTGCATGCAGCACGTGCCATGTCAAATTTTGGCTATGCCCTGCAAGGCTATACCTCTGGTTACTCTTTATGCTGCTTGCCTGTAAGTTTTTAGATAGCTTTCTTGCTGTTGTTTTTGTGCGCATTTATGGCACTTCACCTAATTTGGCTGGGCGCTCACCTTTCAGGCACTTACTCTAGTTTCTTCTTTCGTATTTTTCTTTCAGTTTTTGTTCCCTTTTCAACTCTCCTACGCCCGCCCGCACTCGCCTGAATCGAGCAGCAAAAAGCAATGTCCACAATAACGCCTCACTGCAATTTTAGAAGTTTTGCTATGTTTGCAACAGGATGTTTGTAGGTGCAACATGGGTAACAACAACTGTTAGGCTGTTGTAGTTGCAACGGTAGCCGCAGTTTTGGTTGCAGCCAGTACATTGATAGCCTTGTCTGCCATTCTCGGCGGTCAAACTGATCAAGTCGAAGTGCGCTGTACGTCAATCGATTGCTTTTTCACTTCCCTGCCTTTCTTTTGTGCCTTCTATGATTGTTTTATTTTCGCTACTGTGTCAGCAGTGATATCTGGCTGCGGTCACTGCCGTTGATTTGGCTACTTTTTCGCGTTGCGACTTGGATAGCATGTTTTTAGTTTTTGTTGTTAATGCTGCACTGCGAGTTTGTTGCTTCAATTTACTCGCCTGTCGATTTACGCGTACCATTTCTTATTTTGCTGCTGTATTGAATTTGTACTCCTTGGCATTTAAAGTCGACAACTGACATGACAGCAACACTGGTTGTATGTTGTTGTAATGATTTAAAATTTCTATTACTTTTGGTCTGTTAAAATAACTTAATCTTATAAATTATGTTTAGTGACTTTTAAAAGGAAGCCGATATGAAGTAAGTATACTTGACTTCGACCTCAAGAAAAAAAGGAACTTCGAAACCTTTGCTTTAAAACTTGCCATTTTATTGATTATTGTTGTAATTAATAGACTCACTATGTGGCATGTAGGAGCAGTTAATTTAAAATTGCGACAGATACCATCAAAAGGTTTTTACGTATGTTTGTCGAACTACTAGTCGGATATTCGCTACGGGTCTATGTGTTGTCATTTGAGCTTTGACTATCCATATATTCGAATATCTGGTTATCCGTTGAGATATTCGTAAATATGCACGTATAAAATCCTAGTAGTATGGATATCCGGTTATTTTTTTATCCTGGTAGCCAAATATTCGGTTAATATAATTCATTTGGTAATCTGGATATTCCTATGTTTTAAGCAGTATTTGACCGGATTCGTACAATTATTCTCAAATATACTGCATCTATCGAGTTGCAAAATAAATGATAGAACTTTTCATTAATATACGAACAATTGCTATTTTATTGTTAAAAGTTAGATTCTAATATTCGGATGTTCGGATATCAATACACTATTAGGACATCCAAATATCAACACACTATTCGGATATCCGAATACTCGGATTTTTATTTAGATATTCGAATATGCGACTATTCGGATTATTCGGATAATCAAAAAATCGGGATAGAACTCGCAGCCCTAGATGTCGTACAGATTATTTGACCTAGATTAAAATATTCTAAAAATACACCGGCCGCCTAGGTTCGGTTAGACAGTCGTCTTCATTTGGAGGTACACGCGGTCAGTATAGAGTTTGTTCTTTGTGATACCTCATTACTTTAAATAGTAGCCACTACTCAATCGGTAAAACATCGAAATAAAATCAAGAAGCTACGAAGACGCTTATACTGCCCCGATCTACCCTGGGCCAGAGAACCTTTAAATTGCGCATGTCCTATCTTTCTCTCAACATTCACTGAGCTAAAATTAGACCCATCTACTCAATAGTAAACTACAGGTAATAAGTTGCGCTCCTGTTCGCTGCCTGCCAGGTGATATCGTTTCAAGGGTACCCCTTTTCAGACAACTCGTCTGTCATCCCAGTTTCCGCAATATCAACACGCGGTTGAAAAACTAATATAGTTACAAAGTATTCCAACGCAACAGAGAAAGTGTGGTCAGACATTCCCTCACCAATTTTGGGTATTCCATCAGTGAGCTCAAGGCCCTGTGTTCCGTTTGGCTATTAGAGTAGATGATGTCTAACTCTTGAGCAGTTTGTCTACTGCTTCTTTAATAGCGACTACATTTTACAAATGCCTGAACGCCTTAACTTGATCTCTCTATCGAATTTAGCCGGAAGATAACTCCAGAATTAACTATGGTTTCATTGAGCCATGAAATCGCTTTCAGCAAAATACCAACTGATGCCTTCATCACTCTTTACTAAATATTATGTTTTTAGAAGCAGATTCAAATATTTTACCCGGTCTAGGGAAGACCTGTGTTGGAAATCTGATACTTCCTAGCGAATAACACTAGTTCTATCTTACTGGATTGACAACGCGGTCACTAATAGCCTCTCATTTAGTCACCAGGTTTGGGTAAAATTAGGTCAGAGCATATAAGTCGACCAGAATCTATCATAAATGCTACGCCATCTGCATAGGCAATCACATACCAGCCCATTATGCAAAGGCTTTGTATATGCGGGCCTCCTCTTTCCACTTTACAACTGTAAGTAAGGTAATTTTCACAGCTGAACATTTATTTTAAGCGTGTTGAAATTTAGATAGACTATCCCGAGGAATCCCGTGTGCAATGTGTGGGTCAATCAATCTCTCCATCATATTCGGCAGAAACGATGACAAACAGAAGCTATCTGGATCATGGATTTCTTAGGTAAAACGTCCTTCAGGATTGAATCCAATTACCGAAATTAAACCTCCGCATCCCTTTGCAGCTGTGCAGTAATGGTGTAACGCGATATCGGTGGATAGAAAGGTTCGAACGAGCTTAACGCTATGTCCGGTGACTATTACCCAGAAGGTCGTAAATGGCAATGAATCCTTTGTACCTTTCCCCGAAGGTGGCTTCTCTTTGGGAGAAATTTACAAGGTAAATGGGCGTCAAGAAGAAGCTTTAGCGACTCAACCCTGCTTGTAGTCACGTTTCCAGCCTCGTCACTAAAAAAGTGCAAGAGAATGTGACTCTTTGCAAGAGATTTATTTAATATATAAGACTACTTTGTTTGAGAAAATAAATAAGAAACAAAGCGTGTTCGGACACCTTCACTCTGAAAATACACCTCCAAGTTATTACTTGCGGACTGCTCGTAAACGCCGGAGGCATAAACAGTCGTATACTTGGGGCACTCAGTATAGATGAGGCAATCTTTCAGGTGGAAGTATGCACCATCAGAGTGTGTGTGTAGAGATAAATTTGAGAAGAAACTATAGTTATAAGCCCTTCAGCGCATGGAGAGAGTTAATGCTCTAAACAAAATTATATCTAGCTAAATTAAGTACTAGGCCACAAAGGTCTAGGTTAATTGAAGAAGCATTGGGGTAAGCTAGCGAGACAGGAGCTACAATACCATTTGGAAATGAGCCATTTTTCTCGGTAGACCAACACCATCAAAAATTAGTTAAAAAAATGAAAGAAACGGCCATAGGACGTCGTCTCCTTCAGGAGTGCTACGATATCTCCAAGAATCGTTAGAGATTTCTGACCTTATTAAGACCAAAGCAAGAGCGAGACCTTTTCCAAGGGAATTAGGTTTAGACATGTTGTTTCGAAAAGAGGCCGTACTAGGTCGGCAGGTCGAATCGCAAACTTCACTATATACAGGGTGTTCTAGAATTAACCTGCTAAACTTGGGGGGAAGTTGGAGGGATGAGCTCTCTGATAAGCAATATTTTTCAGGTAAAGGTTTCACCGTTTTTAAAGTATTGAAATTTTTTTTTTTTTTTAATTCATAAAAATCGGGCCTTTCCGCGTATTTTCTTTAACTGCATGTAAAAAAAAATTTAAATTAAAATTTTTTAGTTCAAAAAAATTTTTTTTTTAATACACGCTGTGTTAATTAAAAAAATTTCAAAAACGGTGACACTTTTACCTGAAAAATGTTTGCTTATCAGGGAGCTCACCCCCGCACCTACGTTCTCCTCAAGTTTGGCAGGTTACTTCTGGGACACCCTGTATATTTAACATAGCTTACTACACACACAATCTTTCCTTCGATTATAGAGCTGTTTACATAAAGCAATACCGACCAACAAATTGAATCGTTTTTTGGTTACATTAAATACTTTTCATTTAAATTGAAATTCTTCCCAATAAAACTTACAAACATTTAATTCAAAATCTCTCTGTTTCAACCCTTTTCCAGTTTTGGCACACTGACAAGGATCCGACCAGTCGTCTGGATTCCACTATTTTCGAAGACCTCGACCGCTATTGTTGGCAGCAGCAGGCTGTTTCCGCTGCAGCGTCATCACCTGTGGCCACAACAACAGCAACAACGCACCAACATCGCTCCACACCCGCTAACAGTTCATCACATTCCTCGCACCACCTACACAGTCCAACGTCACCAAGTCACACGCAACAACAACACTTACACCAACAGCCACATCACCAACATTTGCACTCGCAACAGCAACAACAACAACAGCGACAAATGTCAATAAACAACAGCAGTTCCTGTGCACAAAGTGCCAATCAAACCACAAACAACAATGCGCCAAATAATAGCCACAGCAGCAGCAACATCAATAGCAATAGTAATGGCAGCAGTAGCAGCATGGCGGTGGACAACGTCGATGGACAAATTTACACAATCACAGTATTAAATGGCAATGAGCCATGGCTGAAGAGAGAGCCAGAGAATCCAGCTGGCCAATTACCCAGCACACTGGATCTAGATTGTCTGCTGGGGAGCTTTCCGGGTTACATAAAATCAGAGTATCCCTACGATGAGAACCCAGGTGGCTATGGCACATCGGAGGGTAGCGGTAGGGATGGCAGCGGCAGTGGTGATATGGTTAATGGACTGGGTATGGGTAGCGGAAGTGCGGCGAGCATGCATGGTGGTGGTGCCGTCAGTGGGAGTGGTTTAAATAGTCAAAGATTGCCTTCGCTGGTGACGGCGATATCTATAGCTAGTGGTATTGGTGGCGTGGGTGGCGTGGGTGGTGTGGCGAATCCGACGCACTCACAGTTGGCACAATTCCAGAACAACAACAATGATTGGCATATGGCCGATCATAATGCTGAACAGGTGAGTGAAAGTTTGTATTTTTTATATGTATTTTTATGTGCTTCATTATTACGGCGAAGAGCCCTTTTTCTCTTTTTTTTCAAATCAAATCATTAATCCATCAGCTAAGTTAAATATGCATGAATACAATTTGTGAGAAATTAGACTTCTAAAAAGTGTCCATCTTAGGCTTAAAATTGTTTGAAGTTTTATATGTGCCAGTTACCCAATTGAGTCCTTGCTGTAAGGGCTGTAAGTATAATTCAGGCCAAGATAGCCAGAGTGGCATATCTACGAAAATAGTCAATATGAGGAGGTAATAGAATAATCTTTTATTTTAGCATTTGTTTGGTTCAATAAATTTATACCAGCTATATGTTGCTAATTATTACATAATGAGTAAAGGAAGCTGTGGTTACTCTGGCAATAAGCAATACCTTCCGAACAATGCTTTATCTGCAACACTTCAAATTTTTAAAATATGTGGTTAGGCTACACTGGCTTTCATGGCCTCAATTTGAACCCTTTTGATCGCGAGCAAAATCCGAAGTCTACTATCATCTCCCTTAGCAAGGTGATCCAACGAACTGCTACCATGGATGGTTTCATGTCACATCCATATTCGATGAACCCATAATTTTCTTTCTACAAGCGTGTCTATAGGTTCTAACTGCTTAGCAGAAAAGCGTACGAGGTTTTTCTCTTCACCATGTAGTAGAACTACTGATGTTGCATAAAACAATATCTTCAAACCTGACTTTTACAACTAATACTAGATAATTGAAAGTAATTTTTGGAAAAACAGTTATAGAAAATCCTCATGGGGAGGCAAACCTTTAACGAATCAACAACATTTCCTAAGTAAACTTTCACAAATCCCAGAGTTGGGTATAGGATGTGCCCTTTCCCACGGACCCCTTAAAGCAATCTTGATTCTGATTGTTCTTGACCTAGTTACTCAAGGGGGAGTCATACGGAGAGCAGTAAAACTTAAAGAAGCTTTTTTTTATCGACGAAATCTTGCCTTTACCAATTTTTCCAAAAATTTTACCTGTAAATAAATAATAAAATCATGGTTTTAAAAACGTAAGATACGCTTTTATTACAATGTAAACTTAAAATTAAAAAATAATTTATAGAAATAAAGATTTCATTTAAGAGGCATAGGAAGTTCCCCAACTTGATTTAATCGAACTTTTAAAACCAGCTTCAAATAGGATTAAAATTATTAAAAATTAAAAATGATCTCTATTGATCTCCACATTTTTGAGGTGAGGTGAGTTGAGCTGAGGTGAGGGGAGCTCAGCTTAGTTGAGTTCAGCTGAGTTGAATTAAGTTAAGGTGAGTTGAGCCGACTTGAGCTGAGGTCACTTTACCTGGATTAAGTTATGTTGAGTTGAGTTGAGTTAGGGTGAGCCGCGTCGACCTGAGCTGAGGTGAGTTGAGTTAAGGTCAGTTGAGTTGAGTCGAATCGAGTCAAGTCGAGTTGAGTCGAGTAGAGTTGAGGTGAGGGAAGTTGAGGTGAGTTAAAGTGAGCGGTGTTGAATTGAGGTGAGTTGAGATGAGTTGATATGAGTTGATATGAGTTGAAGTGAGCTGAGGTTAGGTGAGGTGAGGTGGGGTGATGTAAGTGAAGTTGAATTGAAGTGAGTTGAAGTGGTTTGGTTAGGTTAGGTTAGCAACACAACATGGCAACATATCCTAAACTTCAGTTTCATCTTTCTCTTTATTTTTTCCTCTATCCCTCTTCTATCTCTATCTTTGTCTCTATATCTATCTTTTTCTCGAGCTTCATCATTATATGTACCTCTATTTTTATAATTATCGTTATCTTTATTTTAATATTTGTCTTTATCTTTATATTTATCTTTATCTTTGTCTTTATCTTTGTTTCTTTATTTTATCTTCATCCCTATCTTTATACCAATGCTTATGTTTGTCTTTACTTTTCTCTTCATATTAAGTATTTAAATATACCTTCATCTTTGTTTTTATCTCAGTTCAATACCGCAGCTTAAGAAGTTTTACTTCAAAAATCAATGGACTTACCTAGGCTACAGAGATAGATTAGCTTAAAGTCTTTCCAGGTAGCCATTATCAGCAAACTTGCGTCCGCTATTGGACTAGTCGCCTTCCTCACTCAAATTAATTCGTGGAGTTAACAAAATTCTATATCTTTACTCCTTTTATGTATGTAGGCATCTCTTCCATAGTACTCGATATTTACTGAGTAACGATTTAAAGTTCTTATTCGTTTCTCTATCTTCTTCAGATGTCATTATATGAGCTGCTAAACCTCTCCGCATGCCTCCCTAAATAAAATGGCTTGTCACTAGACTACTGGCTATTGATATCCCTCCTATGTTCAGCAAAAGGAGCTCTCACAATCTTACCATTTGCTATTTCTTCCACAAGATTTTTGACGTGTTGATGACTCCAAAATAATTAGTATATTGAGCTATCAGATTTATCCCTACAATTACGATTACCATATCATTTCCAGGTGTGTCCTTATGTATTTCAGTATGTTTAGTGATCAGTGGCAACTGACTACTGTTTTTGAATTATTTGTTACGGATCATAGAGCACTCAGATCTTTCAAAACCATGCTGTGCTGTAGGAGTTCTTTGCTGCAAAATTTGGAATCTTATGTGGCACATTAGGATGATAACCTTTGTTTGTAAAAATCGAAAACCTTACGCTCCTTCGGCTTCATTCATAACCTTTTTTACCTCTTTTACGCTTCTTTTACAGAATTCCGCTGAATCTTTACTGCGTAGTGCCCTCCAAGGTAAGGGTTATTCCAAAGGTATGCACATGCAAAATGGCATTTCACT
>JAPVRG010251572.1:7079-20296 GCA_029783565.1 Rhagoletis cerasi
CAACTGCAGTAAAAATGACTGAAAAACTTAATTAGTTCGAATTTTGTTGAAAAGGGAAGACCTTTTGCAGATGGTATATTTATAAAGGAAATTTTTAAATAAGTTTTGCAGAAACTCAATGTTATTGAAAGTATTCCTCTGACTCCTAGAGCCTTGTTTAAGTTTTTTTAGTGGAATTTAAGTTGCTTTTATTTATTTTGATGAGTTTAAAGTTTGCAACCACTTTTGATTTTGAAGTTTTGTATGAGGATCATTTCAGTTCCAGTGCCAATGTTTCTAAAAATCATATGGAACTTTATTTGTGCAGATAAGTGGAAGAAGCGATGTTTTTTTTTTTGATAGCAAAATCTTGGCACTTTTAGATCCTTGTCTTAAATAAAAAAGTTTAAATATAATTTTTTATTTCTATAATAAAACAGAAATAAAAATCATTTTCCTATGGAATTGGCAGTGAAAATAATTTTATTTTTAACTGTTTTTATAAACATAAGAAACGATTAAATTCTGGAAATTTTATTATTAAAAATATTATTATTTCAAATTTAAAAATTATATTTGGCAGTTCAAAAGTTGTTTTATTTGTCCTAAAAATTATTTTACTGTTTTGTAAATAAAAATTCTTCCTTCACAAAGCATAACAAATAAAACAACTTGTTAATTACCAAAGCGATTTTATGAAAATTTATTTAATTTTGTATTAGTTGGAATAAAACCATATTTATTGGTATACAATGCAAGGAATAATCCTTCAGAGTAATTTTCTTGTTTGGCCGTTACTCTTGTTTTCTCGCCCTAGTTTTTAAGTACTTTAATAAAAATCAATAGTAATAATACAATCACTACATTGTGGCAAAAATACATTAATGTATTCGTCACACATCGTTCTTTACACCACTGTTCTGCGAAATTACTCCGCGCTCACCAATACATCGTCAAAGCCAATTTTGCCGACCCCTGCATAATACCTTAGAGTAGATAAATGTTCCTAAAAAATAAATGTGTATGTTTATATGTAAAGGGTTTTTCAAAAGGGACGCTAAAAAAGTTTTTTTAAATAAAACAAAAACGGTTTTGGATATCAATGAAATTCTTTATTCCTGCGAAAGTATATTTGATGCCATTATGTATGGAACTCGATTTCTTTTGCATGGCCACCACGGGCACGCTTGCAGTAGTCCAGACGCTGAACCCAATTTTGGACAGTTTTCAAGCATAAATCGGCCGATACTGCTGCAATTTCACGTTCGATATTCCTACGAAGTTCATCAATCGTATCGTAGGTCCACAGGAAATAGTCTAACGGCCTTAAGTCGCACGACCGAGGCGGCCAATTGACTGGGCCATTTCGTGAGGTAACACGTTCACCAAACTTGGTGAATTGTGGCATGCGCTGTGTGGCTTGTGGCGCCGTCCTGTTGAAACCACATATTGTCCAAGTCCATATCATCCAATTCGGGAAAAAAATATTCGGTTATCATTGAGCGGTAGCGATTCTCATTCACAGTAACGTGCCGGTCTTGATCATCACGGAAGAAGTACGGCCCAATGACGCCGCCGGTCCATAAACCGCGCCAAACCGTAATTTTTTCGGGATGCAATGATAACTCATTGAGTACGTGTGGGTTGCTGTGTTGCCAATAATGCATATTTTGCTTATTGGCGAAGCCATTCAGCCAGAAATGAGCCTCATCGCTGAAGATGATTTTTCGATAAAAATCCTGATCATATTCAAGTTGTTGCTCAGCCCAATTCACGAACACACGACGCTTTTGGTGGTCAAGCGGCTTCAGTTCTTGCGTCAATTTGATCTTGTAAGGATGTAGGCCAAGATCCTTCTGCAAGATTCGCCAGAACGACGTCACGGAGAGGCCCAACGTTTGAGCACGACGCGTGAGAGACTGATTTGGATCTTCCTCAACCCGCTAGCGGCAGCAATATTCGCGGCACTACGGGCACTTCTTTGTCTCACTGGCACGGGAACATTTTGTACTGCGCCTGTGGATTCAAATTTTCCCACTAGACGCTCAATTGTTGATCTGGCAGGACGATTATGGCGACCATAAATTGCACGTAGCGCTCTTAAAGTTGAGGCCACTGACTCCGAATTTCGGTAGTAAATTTTAATAATTTCGACTCGTTGTTGGATCGTATATCTTTCCATGATGAAATGGCAAACCTTACTGAAGAGAAATGTCAAGAGAGCGGGAAAAAATATGGCGTCGTTTGCAGTCCCTATCGGTCTACTTTTGTAACGTACCTTTTGAAAACCCCTTTATATAGTTAAAAAAATTTGAGGATAACCTCTTCCTTCGATACCACTCACCTCAAGAAAATTTTGCTATTAAAAGACATAATATTTTCGAGCAGTTCGAGACAAAACTGTTTAGAAAATGTTAATCACTTTTCTCCGAGTTCCTCGATCTGACGTTTTAAAAAGAAAAATTTTTGTCTATCTGGCGTAATCAACTACAGTTACGTTACTTTGACGACCCTTTGGGTCATTTATGTGCCCCTTCAGAAAGGAGAGAGGTTATAGAAAAAGTTACCCATGCCAGAAAATGCGCTGAAATATCAATAAAAATAAGAAATGATTTCCTGAAAGGTTATTTGGTTACTTTCCAAATGTACCTTTGTTGTTGTTGTTGTTGTAGCGCCCAAATCGGTTGGTGTCTCAGTCATTGTCGTCAATCTCAACTAACGGGAGACCCAGGAGGCGTGCAGCCTCTATAGGGTCTGTCCACAGGGATAAAGGCGTTAGTTGTGTGGGGTTTTCCGGGTATACAATGAGATGTTTCGAGTCGTGGGGTGTCTCCGCATGCCGGACATGTGTTTGGCATATCTGCATCCAATCTGCTCAGGTATGACTTTAACCTACTGCAGTAGCCAGAGCGAAGTTGGGCTATTGTGGTTCTAGTCTCCCGAGGCAGATGAAGCTCCGTCTCGTCTATGTCCGGCGGTTGTGTGCCTAGAACGGCATTCACAGGTCTGGAGTCTACATAACTTAAGACTGACTCCCTGCGATGTCGTTCAGGGTCTGTCGGTAAGTTGTCGGGTCCAGTGGTTGTTTTATGAACCTCTGAACTTCGTCCGTCAGTTCGTATAGATGCCTTCTGACATGCCTTGGCGAGGGCTCCTCTGCAAGCTAGTGCATGTTGGGATGGCCACGTCTGTGGCTTCCTGCAAGGAACTGCTTGCAGAGCATTGTGTTGTGCACCTTTATAAAGAACCTCGTCGTGTAGGTGGTGTTCTGGCGACATCAGTAGGCATCCGGTCGCTGTTCGAAGTGCTCTGTTTTGTGCCATATGTAGCTTCGTCTACCGAGTCCAACTAGTCCCAGACGATCAGACGGGCGCTGCGTAGTTTAGAACCCGCCGGCCAATTGCCTTGTATGTTGCCAACAACGTTTCTTTGTGTTTGCCCCAGGTGCTGCCGGCTAGCGACTTGAGGACCTTGTTGCGGCTCTGTACTTTGTTAAAAATTGCGGTAGTGTGCGCCGAGAAAGAGAGCAGACTGTCGAAAGTGACTCCGAGGATTTTCGGGTTGTTCACCGTCGGAATTTGTTCGCCATCGACGTGAATGCCCAATTGCAGTCTGACCTCTTTCGTTCAGGTGGTGAAGAGGGTTGCCGAGGATTTCGTTGGGCAGAGGGTCAGGCTCTTTGCAGTGAAGGAGCGAGAAAGTTCGGAGAGGTAACCGTTTACTTTCAAGCACAAGTCATCAATTCCATTTGCAGTCGCCATAATCGAAAAATCGTAAGCGTAAGATATAATAGAGACACCCTCTGGTGGTTGAGGGAGTTTTGAAATATAGTAGTTAAACCTCAAACCTCAAGTAAAGCCTCAATGTCTTCTAGGAGCGTAGAGTGACAGACGGTGTCAAACGCCTTGAACAAATCCAGCGCTACTAGGACCGTTCTCTCACAGGGGCGGTTTCGGTTTAGGCCACGAGTTATCTGAGTGTTTATGGCGTTAAGTGCTGTTGTTGTGCTGTGCACCTTACGGAAGCCATGCTGATGCCTCGCTGGGGGCTGTTGTGTGAAGTGTGGGAGCAGCAGGGCCTCAAGTGTCTTCGCTACGGGGGAGAGGATAGTTATCGGACGATTTGATTCTCCTTTGTTGGCTGGTTTCTCCGGTTTAAGCAGTGGGACCACTCTTCCAGATATCTGGAATGATGAGAGTGGCCATGGACAGATTGAGGAATTTGGTGAGATACTCTACTCCCGCCGGACCCAATTTTTTCAGCATCAGCATACAGATTCCGTCTGGTCCAATGGCTTTGGAGGCTTTCGACTTCCCGATGGCTACCTGAACCTCACCGCTGGTGAAAACAAGAGGCGTACTTGGTGTTGGCAGTTTGTGAAGCCTTCTGGTCACTCTACGTTTGGCCTTGCCCACCGGAGGATGCAGTGTAAACTGCCGGCTAAAATAGCTCACGCATCGTTCCGGGTCCGACGAAGCGTGGTCTCCAAAAGAGATTTCTACTCTGTCATCACGCTTCGTCGGGTTGGACAGTGACCTAACGGTTGACCAAAGCTTGCTCACACCAGAGGCGAAGTTGCTGGTCTTCAGATGTTCCTCCCACTTTTTCCGCTTATGGACGTTCACCAGCCACCGAAACTCCGCATTGAGATCCCTGATTTGGGGATTTCCCTTTCGGGGATCGGCCTGACGAAGTTGTCACGCTCATCGGCTAGGACAACTGCTTCAGCAGGGTAGGTCTGGTGTTCTGCGGAAGCAAAGTCGACAGGTTTATCGATCGAGATGACTATGGGCAGATGGTATGATGCTAAGGTCAGCATAGGTCGCCATGATATGCTGGGTATCAGACCAGCGCTGACTATTCTTATGTCTGGCGAACTGCAGCAGCTGCCCATAGTCCTGGTGGGTGCGTTGTCGTTCATTGTGCAGAATGTCGAATCGTCCATCTGCTCAGCCAACTGTGTTCCCCTACGATCATTTGACAGGCTTGAATGCCAAAGATCGTGGTGCGCATTAAAGTCACCAACTACCATACGGGGTTCCCCTCTGCCAAGGCAAGTGTTGCACTTGACTGATGCCACCTTACGGAATATCCTTTTCTGACACACTGTGCAGATTGTCAGAGGAGCCAGGAGGTGTTGACAGCGGCGTGTGGGTAGTGGTGGTGGTGTGGTTGTGTCTATTGTGTGATGTTGTGGTCCGTATATTGTGTTGTTTTGTGTGTCTGTGGTGTTTGTGTAGAGCTGCTCAGGTGGACAGCGGATAGCCGTGAAAGCTGCTCTATTAGAGCAGAAGGGGGCCACAAAGGATGTGGTCCACTGCCGGTGTGTCCGAAGGCCTGAGCAGACTCTAAGGTGACTCCACCCGTTGCAGATATTGCATTTAACCGAGGTGCAGTTATGGTATATTCGTCTCTGGCAATGTCGATTTTCCAGTCTTTCTAGTGTTAAGGTACAAATTTGCAGCGCAATATTTTTACAGTGAACAATTCTACAGCGGCTACGCTTCTTCGCGACCTGCACAAGCATAGAATATTTTTGTGTGCGTGCGTTCAGTTTTGGTTGGCACTGCTCTAAAGCAGTGAATGCAAAAGAGACGACAAACGCTACTGCTGTTGCTGCTTTGCCTGCACCCTTACAGAATGTTTACATACTTGAGAGCAGGGATGGCGGTTTTTGAATGAATTTTAATTCAAATAAAAATAAAATTTTATTCATAATTTTTCTATGTTCGAATGTCGAATAAATTTTTATTCTTCATTCAAGTAATTTCGAATGACGAATAAATTTTCATTTAACATGGAGAAATATTAAAAAACGAATAAATTTATATTCATCATTCAAGTAATTTCGAATGAAGAATAAATTTTAATTCTTCATTCAAGTAATTTCAAATAACGAATAAATTTTAATTTTTCATTCAAGCAATTTCGGATGACGAATAAATTTTCATTTATCATGGAGAAATATCAAATAACAAATAAATTTTTATTCGTCATTCAAATAATTTCGGATGAATAATAAATTTTTATTCTTCATTCAAGTAATTTCAAATAACGAATAAATTTGTATTCACCATTCAAGTAATTTCGAATGAAGAATAAATTTTAATTCAATAAACTGGCTCCGGAACTGTTCCCAAACTGTTTCCGGAACTGGTCCCGACTTGGTCAGGAACTGGTCCCGACCTGGTCCCAAACTGATCCCGCAACTGGTCCTATACTGACGCCGGAACTGTTCCCAAACTGGGTACGGAACTGGTTCCCGAACTGGTCCTAAAATGATTCCGAAACTGGACCCGACTTGGTCAATAAAAATTGATTCTTCATCCGAAATTACTTGAATGATGAATAAAAATTTATTCGTCATTCGAAATTACTTGAATGAAGAATAAAAATTTATTCGTCACTCAAACTTATTTGAATGATGAATGAAAATGTATTCTTATTTTTTTTTCACTCAATTATTCATTTTCCTGATTACGCCCATCCCTGCTTGAGAGCCTTATATACAGTACCTGGGTGACCGAGCCTTGCTCGGTATTTTTCGAATTTGTCGCATAATCTTACTTACCAAGAGCATAAATTTCCAAAATAGATTTCCAAAATATCGAACACTAACCACAAAAAGTCATTAAAGCCTGTTTGGCGGTTAGCATGCGCACTCCAAATTTCATCCAAATCGGTTAAACCGTTCCCGAGATAGTGGTCGATATAAGAAGGAATAATTAAAATGCAGTCAGGTGTCAACCCTAGGTGGCAATCCTACTTAAAAATATTCTGGTTGGTATACGGCCTCCAATACCTTCCATTTGATACCCATATTGCCATATATTGCGTAATATTAAAAAAAAAATCGGAAACGTGGCAACCCTCTAAGCGGCCTTTAGTGGCAACATCCAAGTAGAAAATCTTAGAAGGAAACATACTATTCATGTACCAAATTTCATCGAAATCGGTTTAGCCGTTCCCGAGATAGTGGTCGATATCTGAAGGAATAAATAAAATGCGGTTAGGTGGCAACCCTAGGTGGCAACCCTACTCGAAAATACTTTGGTTGGTATACGGCCTAAAATACCTTTCATTTGATACCCAATATGGTATATATATATACATATATTGCTAAATATTTAAAAAAAAATTTATAAAGGTGGCAACCCTGTGAACCACCCCTAGTGGCAACACCAAAGCAGAAAATCTTAAAACAAAGCATACTACCCATATACCAAATTTCATCCAAATCGGTTAAGTCGTTCCTGAGATAGTAGTGGATATACAAATATATATAAGATTAAAATTAAAAAATGCTAAAAAATTATTGATTAATAATCGTAATGGAAATTTAACAGCTCTGGTTTAGATAAAAAAAATTGTAAATTTTTTTAATACAATTTTTTTTATAATATTTTTTTACTCGAAGTAAATCTGGTATCTGAAAGAAGAAATTCTTTTGAAAAAATTTCTTGCAATTTTTATTGCATTACCGCATAGTTTCTATAATCACTTCGAATGATTTATAGATTAATGACTGATATGCATACATTCACTCATACATATGCAGTTATTTCCACCTTTCATGTGCCGAAGTTTTTCTAATTTCATTTATTTATTTTTTTCTTTGCATTACAGATTTTATTCCGTTCTGGTGTTTTGAGTGAATTGGAAGCGAAACGTGATGAGCTGCTGTCGGATCGCATCATACAATTGCAGGCGTATTGCCGCGGCTATTTGGCACGTAAACAGGTGGCGCGCCGACGCGTACAGGTGGGTGTGAACGCGCGATGATGGAATTTATTTTATATTATTTTTTTACTGAAAAAATAAATAAAAATATGTACCACATTTAGATTTTTCGCTAAACAAATTTCATATTAAAAATTTCAGTTCTAAAAGTAAGAGGTCTCACTTGAAAATTAAATTTCTTTAGAAACAAATTTCAATTTTATTTGTTTTCACTTTTCTCAGTATTTTTCCTGGCTTATAACTAAATCTCTTATGAGCGCTTTTTGCAATTTTTACTTTTCACCGTCCCTTAATGTTGTTGCCGAGTTGTTGTAATTAAAATACACTGCACGTTGTAAGTTCTGGCAATTGATTTGCTTTCGATAGGCGTGCTTGAATGTGACTTACATGTGTATGCATGTACAAACATACAAACATATGTAGCTGTTTTGAGCAACGTTATCGCGTAAACAATCAAACTGGATGCGACTTACCACTTCACAAGTTGTCAGCTTGCAATGAATATGTTGCTGACACATTGTCATAAACTCATGCATACATGCAGAAATGTACACAAATCTGAAATTGTCATTATTTACATTTCCTGTTTTATGAAATTTTTAGTGCCATTTCTTTCTGCTATTTATTGGGTTTCAATACTTACTTTTTTACTGCTATTTTTGCAATATAAATCCATTTGAATTACTTACCTCTTTTTACTGTTTATTGTTATTGTAATGCAAGCCATTTTTATTAGCTATCATAACTCTAATCAATGTTTTGGTTGTATTTTTGTTTTTTCTTTTTCTTTTGTCAATCGTCACAGGAGTTGGCCGTTCGTTGTATTCAACGCAATGTTAAAGCATTTCTTACGGTCCGCGATTGGCCCTGGTGGCGCCTATTGGTGCGCGTAACACCTCTCCTAAATGTCCATCGTACCGAGGAGCAGCTGAAGTCGGCGAATGAAGAATTGGCAATGCTGCGTGCCAAGTTGGAGAAAATCGAAAACGATCGCAACGAATTGAAGACTGAAAATCAGAAATTGGAAGCGAAGGTGAGTTGGGAAAGTAGTAAATGTTTTTTTTTTTCTATACAGGTACAGTAGCCTCTGGTTAATTGACGCCAGCGCTTTTTTCTGTGGTTTCCTCAAGTAATTTAGCAAAGAAGTGTGCAATTCCTCATGTCCAATAAGCGGGTGAAACTGTACTTTTTATTTCCAACATTACAAACATAAAACTGCCGTAAAACTGCAATGAGCACCAAAAAAATTTGGCTGATTTTGATTATATAAGTTTATAATTTCACATGTATGCCCCTGAGAACAGGGACTCTTTTATATTTTTAAGATGGCTGTCGTGGCAGAAGATATTGAGGCGTTAAATATGCAAAAATGCACTAATACACTGTGAAGGTACAAAAAACTTACTTCATCAATGGACAATTACAGTATTTTTTTCTTGGTCAGAGTGAGAATCGGAATAGTTTTCTATTATGCGGAGAATTCCCTTCAACGTGTTGTGGATTTATTTCGATATACCAGAGAGTCGCAAGTATCCTGATAACGCCTACACAAGCAGTGCGCACGAAAAAATTGTAATATTGTTTTTTACTTCCTACTGTTTTATTAAGTGCCCGATAAAAAATAGCTTATCATCGTCCTTGGTTGTAATGCCAGATGAAGCCCAAAAAACTTTTTTTTTTCTATCAAAGTGTTTGTTGAAAATGAGGCACTGAAGCTGAAATTCGAAAAATCATTGTGAAAGTTTTTCAAAAAAATCCGAGATAGAGTCACAAAAAAATTACCAAAACCGTTAAAGTGTCTCGTCAAACTGTGAGCCGGGGTTTGAAAAACTTCAATGAAAATCTAAACATTGATCGAAAGGCGGAATCTGGTAGAAAATGTGGATCAGGAGACCTGCATAGAGCTAAACGTGTCAAGGACCTTTTTAAAAAACCCCAAATATTTCGGCAGAAAAATCGCTGAAAAATGCGGTTGCTCTGAATCATTTGTCCGTAAGGTGAAAAGAGAAGCTGGCCCTTAATCGTACAAAATTTAAGAACCCCCCCAAATCGGAATGCTGTGAAGAACGTTGGCGCAATAAATAGAATAAAAAGGTTGCAGGAAAGCTTTGTAAAGAAATTTCTGTGTTGCTTTATGAACGACGAAACTTACGTTTTTTTTTTGCGGACGGTGTTATTACTTTCTTCCATACAAAAAAACTGCGTGAAAAAATTGCCAAAAATCAATGCGATTTTTTAGCAACTTCAAGCTTGCACTTTGTTGCATTAAAATTTAATGGGCTACAATACCGTATACCTAGAATTTAAAAAAAAAAATCTGATTAGAAAGTTGCAAATTTGTACGCAAATTTATTGAATTTTCCTGAGATTTGCCCAAGTTCAGAGATTTTATTTTTATGTCTTTCGTTGTAGTATAAAGTATATTTTTATAAAAAATTTTCGAAAAGAAATTATTAAAAAAAACTTTGCATGTATTGCGAAAAATTCTCTGTGCCAATACTTTCGTACGGCACTGTACATAATTTAGGAAAATTAATAAATTTTTATAAAAATTTTGAACTTTGTAATCTGAACATTTAAAAAAATTTAGGGTAAGCAACTTTATAGCTCAAGAACTTTTATTATAATAAAGTGCAAGTTTCAAGCGGCTAAAAGTTCGTATCTAAATGCTCTAAATCTAGCTACACTTCTAAGATGTGCTCTAAATTTGTCTCCTTTTTTCTACTTCTGTACCACTCAAGAAATACCAGGGGGTATACTCTACGATTCGAGAGCCAATGCGATTCGAAAGGTGACACGGACTAATATAAATTCATATTATTAGGTATCCGAATCCGAATGATTTTCCTTTCGAATCGCAATAGAGAGTAAACCCCCAGATCTCAAATACTTCTTTCCTGTATGAGTTACCTGCTGGTTGGTAGAAAAAAGAATATATTTAGCTAAAGGTTCGGCTCGTAGCGGGCGTGTATAAATATAAACGTGTAAAAAATTGCCGCTGAAATATATATTTTTTCTTAATGTAAAGCAAACGAGCTTTCAATTAAAAAATAATAATTATGCGCGACGCTGTCTGAGAATCTTTTTAAAACTGTATGCAAAAAAAAAAAATAAAAGAAATTAATTCAGACCAAAATAGATTTGGCTTCGATACAAATAATACAACTTTTTTATGAATATTAGTAATTATTTTTTTAAATAGGAGTACATACCTTTATATTGAATTTCCATCACAGAGCATCTTAAATAAATTTCAACCTTTTTACAAAATTACTCAAAAAAGTGCAAAGTAATGACACGTATGATAATGAAAATATGTTTTGTCAACTTTCGAGAGTGAGTAAGCAATGCCAAAAATTTTTTATCGCGAAAAAATTGCCCCCTGGCTGTCGATCAATCACAGGTTACATAATTTGCATATTTTTGAGTGTTGATCTACGGCTGAACCGCTGTGGATCGCAGTGTTTTGTTTCTTTATAAAAATTAAGTAAAGGACGTTATTAGGCAACATATGAATCGATCTTGGGAGATCGATTTATTTTTTGACGATTTCTTTCTGTATCGATTATTTTTATTTCGATTCGAATCGATTCCAAAATTGGTTTTTATTTTATTTCCATCCGGCATCTCTAATATGTACATTGAAAAGGCGAAAAGTAAAAAAACCAGTGCACGAAAAACAAGTCAATAGCCCAGAGCACATACCACAAGATTTAACTAACTCGAAAGCGTATAATGAATAATTTTCAATCAAGAGTCTTGAACACGCCGAGAGCGAAATTTCACTAAGTTGCACAACTTGCCTATTCCTTAAGAAAGTAATTTAGCACTAATCACCAGGTTTTTAACAGTAGATAATGGGTGGGGTATTATGGTGGTAGTACGTCCGAAATGTTTTTCAGTTACCTTTCGCCCTTCGCAGTGAATCCCGGTAGGATTCAAGTTCGATTACTGGTCCATATATTATACAAAAAGTTTTTTCCAATAGCGTTCACCCCTCGGTAAGCAATAGAAACCCTAAGAGAGTGTGCATTTCTTCCACGAAAAAGCTTCTTACAAGAGACATCTGCCGCGGCGTTTGTGTGACGAAAAACTGTTCTGATTGACCGGTACTGATTCACTGGCTCGTCTGAATATAACGTTATTTCACGCAAAGGACTTTGAAGTGAGACTTGTGGAATACACGCAGCGCAGGGGAAGGTCAGCTGGAACCTTTTATCCATGACTAATTGTACTAGACATCTGACCTTGTCAGAGTATTTAAGTACTGTCTCTCCGCAAAATATTAAAAAGAGCCGCACTGTACTGAGCAAAAATAAAGTAAAAGAGCCGCAGTCTTCTAAGCAAAGAGCCTCATTTGCCCACTGTTGCTCTATAACAAGAATTTAGTAAAAAAAAGACTGAAATTCTAAATTAGCGTAATTTTTTTGCAAATTCTGTTAGACTCATATTATTTCTTTGCAAAGTATTTAAAAAGTGCAAATTCATAAATTCGGAGGTACACCGCCAAATTAATTGTGCTATATATTAATTATTTGGCTCTGATAAATGTGCAAATTCTTCTGTTAAACGAAACAAACAAAACAAAAATTTCAGAAAATAATACGCTTTTGTTTACAATTAATGGTGATTTTTTAATTCCTTTTTTTTCTTCGAGTTTTTCCAAGTAATTTTTGCATTCTATATATTATGTTCATTCGAGTAAATGTTTATTTATTGCACATTTCTGACACATTTCCAACTGACAGTGATATTGTGCAATTAATACATATACATGGATACATATGTGTATGTACGTAAGTACATTAGGATGTTTTGTGAAATACGCCAAAAAATTTCGGTAGAAGTAAGAAAATTTTATTATAGGCTATAACCAGCTGTTCTGCAACAGGCCAGGTTTTTAGTGTGAGTTTAACTCTGTTGTTTAAACTAAGTTTAAACTCAGTGTGCAGTTTTTCAGACAAATCGAAACGTAGTTTAAACTAAGTTTAAACGACCAATCTGGCTGGGATAAACCGTAATATTTGTGGTCAGCTGCCGAAATTTAGATATAAGAGGAAAATAATTAAAATTGTTTGCGAAATACACGAAAACACTCATTTGTATAGCGGCAAAACATGAAGCACCTAAGAAATTCTTTAAATTTCCGTTCCTAATCTTTCAGGACTTTAAGCGCGATCGTATCAAAAGTGAAAATAAATAGCTGAAGTTTTGTATCTGCATAAAAAAGAAGAAGAGTTTATACTTAGTTCAAATGTAAACTGTGTTTAACCTAAGCACTAAAAAACTGAAAAACTGGCCCTAAGAGAAAGATAAGCATTTTTTTTTGGATGTTGCGTGAGGCAGTCTAATGTACATACTCGCAGAATATAAGAAAAAAATTACATAATACAATACAATATTGTTTGTCGTCATTGTAAATTCTTGTTTGGCTCATTACTTTAGCCAAAATTGTTCGCACTTTGCAATGGCGGCTAATCAAAATGAATAAAATACGA
>JAPVRG010251581.1:0-14232 GCA_029783565.1 Rhagoletis cerasi
AGAGCGTGGTTTTCGTTCGACGAGAGAGGACTTTACTTCTGAATTGCCTACTCAGTCCAAAGTAGCACTTGTTGGCAAGAGTGATTCTCCGTTGGATTTCAAGGCTGACATTATTATCGGTGTTTATGCTGGTTCCCAAATAAATGAAGTTCTCTACTGCTTCGAAATTATAACTGTCAACAATGACGTGGGTGCCGAGGCGCGAATGCGCTGACTGATTGTTTGATGACAGGAGATACTTCGTCTTGTCCTCGTTCACCACCAGACGCATTCGCTTTGCTTCCTTATCTAACTTGGAAAAGGCAGAACATACCTCGCGTTTTTTGATACCGATGATGTAGATGTCATCAGCATACGCCAGCAATTGCACGCTGATCAGCTGATTGCAGCATCAGATTAAAGAAATCACACGACAGGGAATCACCCTGTCTGAAACCTCGTTTGGTATCAAACGGCTCGGAGAGGTCCTTCCCAATCCTGAGGGAGCTGGTGGTATTGCTTAACGTCATTTTACACAGGCGTATTAGTTTCGCGGGGATACCAAATTCAGACATCGCGGCGTATAGGCAACTCTTTTTCGTGCTGTCGAAAGCGGCTTTGAAGTCGACAAATAGATGGTGAGTGTCGATCCTCTTCTCTCGGGTATTCTCCAATATTTGGCGTATAGTGAATACCTGGTCTATGGTGGATTTACCAGGTCTAAAGCCACACTGATAAGGCCCAATCAGTTCGTTGACGGTGGGCTTCAGTCTTTCACACAATACGCTCGATAGGACCTTATAACCTATGCTTAGAAGGCTGATACCGCGGTAGTTCGCGCGTATGTCGGGATCGCCTTTCTTGTGGATTGGGCAGAGCACACTTAAATTCCAGTCGTCGGGCATACGTTCATCTGACCATATTCTGCATAAGAGCTGATGCATGCACCTTATCAACTCCTCGCTGCCGTACTTGAATAGCTCAGCTGGCAGGCCGTCAGCTTCACAAGCTTTGTTGTTTTTCAGACGCGTAATTGTTATTCGTACCTCGTCATAGTCAGGCGGTGTGTCATCGACTCCATCATCATCGCCATTATTAAAACTCCTAGCCGTATAAAAAAGAAACAAGCAATATAACAAACAAGTTTAACTAATTTATTAAATGATTCTATTTATTACACTTCTCTTTTTGTTAGACTATATTAGTTTTTTTTATTAATTTTTGCTCACAGAAGCATATCCTGTTCAAAAATCGAATTGTAAAATATGGTCTGTCCACAATAATCTCTTAACCATTTTTTCATCTATATTCATAAAACCTTTGCTAATTCTTGTTAAATTAAAGATATAATTTTGCTCCTCAGATGAATTTTCACCGTTAACTTTTAAAAACAAAGAATTGAGTCCTTCCAAAATGGTAAAAAATTCAGCTGTTGGTTCATATAAACCACCTTCCGATAGCAAATTTACATACGTATTATTGTGATCGCCTGAACAGAAAGTTTTCAACATAAATACCAGGTTCAATTTGGAAATGGTATACCCTCCAAAATTCTCTAAACCATCAAATTTTACGTCCTTTAATTTTGCTATATCCGTTAAAATCTCCTCGTGTTCTTACTGATTTGTGAGCTGAATGTGTAATTTAAAAAAAAATTAATGGTCATATTCAAATAAGTATAAAATTCACCTCAATCTTTTCTTCCTATAAGATTTACACGTCTTCAAAAACCTCTAAAAATATTTTGACTCAAACCATCATCAGTATCTCATCAGTAGCTTGATTTTGCTTTAAATTTTTTTTTATGATGACTACCGGACCCGGCAAACTTCTTCCCGTCCAAAATTAATTTTGTTGTTTTTGGGCCCCGCCCCTTTTTCCTAAGTGAGTATGATATTGATTTCATATATATCCATACCAAGTTCAAGTACTCTACTATGAACACTTCCAGAGGTATGCGGTACGAAAAATTCGGTTTATATGGAAAGTCTGCAGTAGGTGTCCAAAACTTAAAAAAAATTCGGTGCAGAACTTTTTGATAGATTTAAATGTGTTATTATTTAAAATAACAAATCTGAAAATAACAAAAAAATTAAAATAAAAATTTAAAAAATAAGGATTATCCCTAATCGAAAAAAATAATAATCATAAAATTACAGGTTATTAGATGAGAAAATCAGAAATAAAATTTTAACGGTCAACAATCGGTAAGCAATCTTTCAAAAAAATTTTCTAATAAAGCTTTATCGAACACTTTTCGTTTGGCACCAATCTTGTAAGTTTTTATTTAATTTCAATATTTTTGTTTTTTTATATTTAACTAGCTGGTGCCCGCGACTTTGTCTGCGTAATAATATGCTCACTTACAAATGGTTCATAACTACGACTTTTATAAATAACTCGACCCCAGTGCCACCTAGCGAATTTTCTTGTAGCCTATAATAGGACCATGTATGCATGGTATAATCTCTGAAAATCTGACTGAAATCTATCCAGTAGTTTTTGAGTTAACTGCGAACAACGAAAACGGCTATTATTTTATATATGTATGTGACCCGGCCTATGAAAAGGTGGCTTATGACTCAAAAAAGAAAGGACTTTCTAGTTTTCACCACGTGAAAGAGCGTCTCAAAAACTATCGAAACCATGTCATGTCATGTTTTGAGTAATAAGCCACCTTTTCATAGGCCGGGTCACATATATAGATTAGGTGACAACCATAAAACTATGCGGCAAAATCAGTTTTTTTGTGGGTATTGGACTAAACCTATTTTTTTAGGAGATTGAGTCATACGTAAAAAAGTAATTTCTCCGTTTTTCGAAGTTAGCCTCCGAAATCGAGATATAACTCTTCGAAGTTCGAAATTGGCCTTTGGTAAAAAATATTCTTAATTATTGTAGATAAATAACTAGAAAAGTAAAAATATGGGTTTGGTCCGTCTTTCCCTCTTATTTAAATGGTGTATAACTTTTTTTGTGTAAACTTGTATTACAGGTGTTACAAGGGGTTAAAGGTCAGATCTTCGAAAAATTAAAAACCTGATATTTCCAAACCTTTCGAACCGATATAAAAAAAAATTAATATCATTGTAAAGGCGATTACGCGCCCTTTCTTTTGATATGCATATTTGTATACCCCGTGCATAAAAATTTGAGAAGAAACACTTAAAAGGAAAAAAAATCTATTTTTTATAAACAAAAAGGATTTTAAACAAAAAATTTCTTATTAGTAATAAAGTTGAATTCTTTATTTAAATAAAGGAGAAAAGTACCGTTAATTTGATATATAAAAAAATATGGTGTATGAATATGCATATCCGAAGAAATGACGTTTAATCACCTTTGCATCGATATTCATTTTTTTTAAATCAGTTCAAAAGATTTTGAAATATAAGGTTTTTAATTTTTGGGAGATCTGACTTTTGATCCCTTATAACATCTGTAATATAAGTTTGTACAAAAAAAGTTATATACCATTCAAATAAGAAGAAAAGGCGGACCAAACCCATATTTTTACTTTTTTAGTTATTTACCTACAATAATTAAGAATAATTTTTTTCCAAAGTCCAATTTCGAACTTCGAAGGCCCGTATCACGATTTCGGAGGCTAACTTCGGAAAAAGGAGAAATTATTTTTTTACTTATGACTCAATCTCTTATAAAAAGTTGGTTTGGTCCAATACCCACCCGAGTGCTGTACAGTGTAATGAATTATATGTTATTATTTATGTGGCGTATTAACATTAATTTTGACAGTGTTATTTGAAATTTGTACCACGATTTTATTTTTTAGAAAAATGGAAAAGCAACAAAGTCTAAACGGTAGAAGTTATAGCTGCTATTTCGGAGATCACCACATCTCCTCATCAGACTTCTTTTTCTAGACTTTAGCAGGGATCGAACCCGCATCATCGATGTACAAAGCCAGCAGCGCTAACCACTGAGCTATGTACACCCCAAGTGCAGCCTTAAACTATACAATAATTCATATTATCGTATGGACTAAGAGCCAGGCCTGTCGAAGGCCCCCTAACGCCCCCAGTACTTACTGCGTTCCGAGTGTACCCACTCAGTAATTATGGGTACACTGGCTTTGCTTTTTTTTTTTCCAACGTCAAAAAGTTGTTTCCGTCAGATAGCTAACATGAGAGGTAAGAAGAAGAGGTGAAACTACCTCCTAAAAGTCATTGTATCATGGGCAGAACTACACTCCTTCCAAGGTTTGCCACTGCCCGCCGACAGGCGACCGCCCCTTGGATGTTGATAGGACCAAGAATTGAATATGGGCCTAACCGGCGGTAGTGCGCAGTTTTCACTATTTTGTCACGGCTGCCGCGATAAAATAGTGTTCCTTCTTAATACCGTTTTATTTCAAAATAAATACATAACTCCTATCTATGTCAAATATGACGAAACCAATAGTTTCAAATTTCAGTTTGGTCCCTCGGTTGGTAAAAATGTTCTTTGAGCTTTAATAAATTTAAGATGCTCTAAACAAAGTCCAAAATATACATAAATAGATACATATGTATGTATACATAAGTATGTATGCATATTTTCATTGAAAATTTAATTTATAAATCCCGAATAACGTAAAAAAAGGAAAAATTACAATAATTATGATATTGCGACATCATTTTGGGTAAAGATAAATAAGTGAATTTTTGTATGTAAATATTTTTTAATGGATGGATTTGCAATACATGAGATGCATCTTGCTAATATTTTAGCGCTTATACACATGCATATAAGTATATCGCCCTTTTGCTGGACGGTAGTCTTAAAAAATAAAAAATGCGACACAATTTTTCTCAAAAGTTTTTAGTTTGGTTTTCCGGATTGAAAAGAATAAATAATAACTAAAAGAAATTTAGCAAGCACAATCTTAAAAAGCTTGTGTGCATTAAGCCTTTAAGTTAAAAACGCTGATTTCTCTTCATTTTTTTTCATTATTTTCTATCAAAAGTTTATTCATCTTAGAAGAATTTGAATATTATTATGGTTTTATAGCGATGTACATATCGTCGTTTAAAGTACAAAACCGCGTATCAACATAATGCAAAACCGCAAAACTGTTTTATTTTAAAACGGTTCTCTTTTTTATAAAACAAAGTTTTATAAATCGATATTTTTTGTAGTAGCACTTCAGCAAAACGCTTGTTTGAGTCAAACCAGCCCAACACTAGCTCATAATATTGAGCTTAATTAACACCTAAGAATTTTTGCTTTCATCACTTTCCTTAATAAATTTCGAGCAAGCAAATGCTTTATTTGGCCTAACATGATTTTTTGTCATAATTTTTTATCTACAAAATTAGATATTTCGCAATTGAATTTTTGCATTGGCCATGGCTGTTATATTAATTTCATTAATTGGTGATAGGAGGTATCCCTCTTTACGTAAATTGGCAATTATATGAATCAAAATATTAAAATTGATTTCACTTTTTGACTATAATACTTCCAATAGCTCTGAAATGGCAGAGGTACTGGAAACATGAATAAATACTAGAAATTCTAGAAAAAGTTAAATTAGTTTCGGTCCGTCATTTTTCAAGGTAGGTGTTCTTTTCAATGTATAAACAGTATCTATATAGTGAAACGTTTTTACTACAGTCGTTACATCACTTTACATACCTCCATGTGACTCTTACAATATACATACATATTTTAGTAAGGAATAAAATATAAATTTTACATACGCCCCACAGGGTTTCGACTATAAGGAGATGGATGGAAAAAGACATGGTGACAGTTGAGAGAAAACACCTCTTTGGCTTAAAGAGGAAAAATTAAAAGTCATAAATACAAAATTTCACATCGCCACCTCTCTACGAACGGTACATTTCCAAACAATAGAACCGGCGTGATATTAGTTCAGTTGTGTTTGCTGTGAACCGTTCAATAGCAAGCAGGGGCAGAAAAAAACGTTAAATATCCAAATTTTTTTTTTTTAGATAATTGGGAAATCGGTTTTTTTTATTGCTATTTTTTCGATCAAGAATAATCTTTAAACTTGGATTTTTATTCTTTCGGTCAAATTTAATAGTTATTTTGAGATTTTCATTATTTTCGATAAAAATCTAATCGTTATTTCGGTTTTTGCTAATTTTTTTATAATTTTTAACCGTTATAACGGATACTTCTTTTTTGTGACCGTTTAAGTCTTTTATGATCTATAAAATAAATTTTGAAAATAACTGTGATAATGTAATCGAAAAAATAAAAATCAAAAATAAGCTTTTTTTATCGGGAAATAAAAATCATAAAACAACGATTAAATTTGATCAGAAGAATATAACTCAAAATTTAAATTATGATTTTTATTATAAAGATCATAACCGTTACGGTCCTTGATAGCAAGTGTTAGTTTTTCAGTTGTAATAAATTCTATAAGTGTTACGGCCTTTTGACATGAAAACATTTATCATTTATTTGGCATGCCTTTCTTTTTTTCATTAAAAAAGTCTTGGAAATGTACTGCTTTATGGTACGAGAGCCGGCTGCTCAAAAATATGTTGCATGTATTCCTGCAATGAAATAACCGAAATTCAATATTTGGTATCTAGAGGAACTTCAAATCACCGACTTGCCAGGTCCTACCCCGGCAGGATCATTGTTTTTGATTGATGAAAAGTCATAAAATCGAAAAAATATGTTCCATGTATCCTGGAATAAAACTAACTTCCAAATTCTGAAAGATTTGAACATACTGATTCCAAAAGAAAGGAATCATCTCAATGTCATCTCTTATCTATTACACTAGTTTACACGAAAAATTAACCTCTGTAAAAAAGTATTTTCTGGGCTCACTTTGGGTCGCTGAATATGAAAACAAACCCCAATTTTTTTTTCAAAGAAGCGTTTTCGAGATTTTTTCGAAAAACGTGTTTTTTGGTACCTTTTGCAGTTATTTGTCTATATCTTTTGAAAAGATCATATAATCGACCTACCGTTCGAAAGGTATTGATGCGCCCTTTGCAAAAATATATAACTTGCACAGATTTAAATAAAAATTATTACTGTTACTAGCGACCAAAATCAAAAAAGTGGAATTTTTATTAATTTTTGAAAAGTACATATTTTTAGATGCATATTTTTAATTACAAATTTTTTTTTTTAATTTTTTCTTTCAAATTTAAGTAAAAGATAAATCATTGCAGTAAATTTTGAGTCTAACAGCCTCATTCCCTTTCACGATATCCTGTCCAAAACGATTGTCGTTCGTGTGTTCGTAGCATAAACGCCATCGTATGCTTCGGAGTACCAACGGCAAACGATATCGTCAACGCAGGTATCGTTCGTTAAGTGTGTCGTTCGTGATAGACAATGAGGCTGTAAGATCATCCAAATCGGATAAGAAATGTAGATGTTATGGAGCACTGAGTAAAAATTCTAACCTTATATTTTTCACAAAATTACAGTTTTGGTCGGAAATTACATTTTTTTTATTTTTTTTTTGTTATTTTTTTTTCTTACTCCTGGATGCGAATTCGAGAAGCTCTACCCAACACAAACTAAAAAATTCAAGGGAAAAGCTTATTTTCGACCAAAAGTGTAATTTTGTGAAAAATGTAAAGTTGGAACTTTTACTCAGTGCTCAATAACATCTAAATTTCTTATCCGATTTGGATCATCTTATACTCAGAATTTACTGCAATGATTTATCTTTTACTCAAATTTGAAAAAAATTAAAAAAAAATTTTGTAATTAAAAATAAGCATCTAAAAATGTGTAATTTTCAAAAATGAATGAAAATTTGACTTTTTTCGATTTTGGTCGCTAGTAACAGTAATAATTTTTATTTAAACCTGCATAAGTTATATATTTTTGCAAAGGGCGTATCAATACCTTTGAGCAGTAGGTCGCTCGTTCGATTATATGATTTTTTCAAAGGATATCGACAAATAACTGCGAAAAATCTCGAAAACGCTTCTTTGAAAAAAAGAATGGATTGTGTTTTCGTGTTCAGCGCCCCAAAATTAGCTTAGAAATCATTTTTTTCTTAGGTTAACGCAATTACGTCAAAATTTGTCGACTAGTGTTATCGAGTTTAACGAAATTACAAAAACAAAAAAAGCCGTCTTTTTAAGCCGACTTGCCAAAGTCTTTTGTCAGGATAAGAGGTGGAAAGTCAAATGTACAGTATGTACAAATTTTTCGAAATTTGAAAGTTTTATGTCAGGACACGATGGAACATATTTTTTCGATTTTATGACTTTGATCCTGCCAGGCTAGAACCTGGCAAGTTTGTGATTTGAAGTTGCCCTTAATACCACCTAATAAATTTAAATATAATTCGAACTCTTCGCACGACTTTGCAAATATGTATGTATATATAATTTTCGATTTTCTTAATTTTTCGATTTCAGCTTCTTTTAGCGTAATTTCGCGAAAGGAATTTTTCTATTAATGAAAAAATCATCCCAAAAATTGGGAGGAATGATAATATTTACACCTATGTAATTTTTAATTATTTCTCGGCCGCCGCTGTGGTGTAGTGGTTGGCACTATACCACTCCGTGGGGCCTGGGTTCAAGCCATGGTCCGAGCAACATCTGAAAAAACTGATAAAAAAAGGTTTTTCTTAACAGCTGTCCCTCCCCTTTGTGTGACAACACATCAAGGCGCACGCCACAAATCGGAGGAGAAGCTCGGTCAAATACTAACTTATTGTGTAAGCGCCAATCAATTAGAAAACAAAAATTAACAAGAATCCATCACATTTTATCACAGGGCCCATATTTTTTTGCGAGGTCCCAAATCAATTTTTTTTTGGCAGAAAAGCAAAAAAGAAATAAAAAGTTTCAAAAAGCGTATATATTTTCTTAATGGCAACACTCCACTCAATCAAGAGAATATAATGAAAAAAAGTAGGTGGCAACACTACCGGTTCGTCAAGCTTTCAAAGTAGGAAGTTTAAATACGTGTAATTAAATCGCTATCAAAAGAGTGTTACAATTACCTTAACCGCAAAGTGTGCAAACGAAATTATAAAGAGGATATATAATGGATATTGAATCCCAATGTAAGTGGTTTAAAAACATTATTTGAGTGTTGTGATTATGTGGTTTGTATTCAACATAACCTATATGTTTCGTAGAAAAAATGTTGTATTTGGGCAAGAACTTGCATAAATGTACAAACGTGGAAGTGTTCGCCAAAGTGTGTGTTATATGTAGAAATTTAGATCTCGCCAGCATTTTTCAGCAAACTCCCACAATTGTCTTTTATTTTAGCACAATTTCAGCGTAGCCGTGCCGCAATGCTTTCGTTTTAGCAAAAAAAAAAAAAAACAATTGGCCGTGTTCTTATATATGTCATAACTATTTACTTCGCCAACTTTCAACTTCGTAGCTGCATTAGTTTAATTTATGCCAAAAAAAATTGAGTTGGGACCATAGTGGTGTGGAGACGTTATAATGTGCCAATAGAAGACAGAGTACAATATAAATTTCATTGAAATGGGATGAAATTTAACATTTTAGCTCGCAAGGGTGGGGTAGGGGCAATGAGCCCATCTTTACAATATTTCATAATTCTCTATTCCTAAGAAAAATTAGAGCACATGTCAGCGAAATCGGTTCACGTTTACTATATTTTCCACCTACCTCCCTATAGTCCAAACACTGTGCGACCCGTCCCGATCTTTATAGATTTAAATGTAACTTTTTTTTTATCCGCTCCTTCACTCTTTATGTTTTTAGATTTGCTTTTAATTGTTGTTATCGGCTTCATGAACTTCTCGTTTCCTAGCTTATATAATAAATGATGCAATCGCATCGTAAAAAACTCACATTGTAGATCAAAATAAATTTAAAATGGTTTTCAAATTCAATATTTTTATACATATTTATCTTTTTACCTTTTTTGCTTTTTATTGGCGCGTTCTAGGAACGCAGTCTTTGTCATTTGATGGGCAGCCAAATATTAATATTTAATTTTACGTGGTTTAATTTGTATAACTAACACCCAGTTTGTGTTACCAATATACTATACTTTTCAATGTGCGTGCAATTAGAGCTAGAAAAGTTTAAACATGATGAAATTAAACATACATATATACTTACAACACATTTTATTACATACATATGTAGTTCGCTCATACATACATTCTTCATAAAAAGAAACGTACTTTTAAATGAAGAACAAAATAATAATTCTCGAAGAAAAATACGGAATTTATATCAAAGATGTTTTGGACATGGATTTTTTATTTACATATTCTTTTCTATTTCTTCTTCTATGTACTTTTATTTATTAAAAAACATAGACATCCTTATCCTTACCTGGTTCACCGTTTAACATACGCAGGGGATCACGTAGTTCACATAAGGTAAGCGCTATTAAACACCAGAGGGCAACACCCCAATTAATAATTCGCCTTGGCAGACACTGGGATAACTACAACAAATGCACTTCCTCATCTCAACAAAAGATTTGCCATGCATATAAGGCATATTTATGCCTTATATGATTACATACAAACGCATATACATACATACTTAGTGTCATCCATGGTACACATTACCCATGGAGCCTTAGCGCATACTCAATATTGGTACTATTAAATACCAAGTAAAAATTTATTTCTGTATCATCAATTCATATCTTTACCACCACAAACTAGTTAAACATGCATATGTATTTTTTATCATGTTATACTAGTTAAATTTATAAGTGTTTACCTCAAATATGAGTACATACATATATAGTGTTTACAGATGTACATCTTTGTGTCGTATTCATGTTTTTATACATATAGTTTTAAGCCCATATTTCATGCTATGTATTTCTACACATAATTAGTAGGCTTAATATAGTTTTCAATATTGCATACAATTTTTTCTTGTAAATTATAATTTAAGCTTAATTAATATTTATTTGTTATTTATTTTTAAATTAATTTACTGAATTTTTAAAACACATTTTGTTTTCTTAAATTTATTAGATCTCATACAAATGTTTGTATGTGTAGTATAATTTGCCTATTTTTCCAGTCACCTCTTTGAATATTTATTTTGTACAGTCTTGAAATCAAAAGTCTAAATACTCTAAGTACGTATTTATATTCAACATACATACATATATGTATTAAGCTTAATTTATAGATATGTATTTTTTGCTAACTCGATATCAAAACTTTCATCTCTTAATATCTAGTACACAATTCGAAATGGACGTGGTCGATTCGGTATTCCGGGTAGCGATCGCAAACCGCTCGTATTGTCAACATATCAGGATGCACAGCAACATTTGCCATATGCTGATGATTCAAACGCAGTTACCCCAATGTCCGAAGAAAATGGTGCAATAATCGTGCCGGTGTACTATGGCAATTTAGGTTCGTGCTATTTGACATAGATATGTGATAACAAGCAATAACAGCCTAAGTAGAAAGTTACGATAACACTGAATAAACATGAAATATAACAAGCAAATTTAAAGGAAACAAGTAATTTTTAAGCAAAAAATAAACCCAACTTCAATTCTCATATAAAAATTTAGCATAACCGTAAATTTTTTCATGATCCAATGATCAGATAAAGCAAGAATTATCGAAAATAGTTCACGTGGTCGAAAGGTGTCCGGTAGCATACATAAAATAAAATATTCCGACGAATAGATAACATCCTCCTTTTTTTGAAGTCGGTAAAAAATAGAGAGGTTAGGACTGCTTTGTCCTCCCTGAGAAAAAATAGTTTTTTATGTTTTATTTTATTTTTAATAAGATTACGATACATTATGAATACATAAATTCTTTCCTTAAATCGACTTATGCGGTTTCCGCTTGTTACCATAGTATTCTTATTGTACTTCAATGAATATCTGCCATAGTTATAGGCATAGTGGAATTTATTTATACATACTTAAGGCTCTAGGCATTCATCATATACCTCGCATCAATCAAGAATCTCCTACACGTCTCATGGTGATCTATTAGGGGGCATGGTTGCAATGGGCGTTAGTACGATGACCAAGGAGAGTAAATTGAGAAGTCGTAACACACGCAACCAGTCGGTGGGTGCATCGAATGGCGCCAGCTATGCTGATGCAAATCACAAGGATCAACACCGAGACTACGTAAATATTACTGATTAAATTTAGCTAAATGCAGACAATTTAAAAAGTTGAACTTGATCAAATACTATAATTATTGATTTTGCCTCCTTTTCTAAATCAGGAATTGGGCCTTGAATGTACAGACGAAGCTGGAAAGATAAAACAAAACGACAATCCCTTTATCGAGCCCGTCCAAACTCAAACCGTGGTTGACATGAAAGGTTAATTTACCAGATTTTAAAACCACTCTCATTTTGTTAAAATATAAAACAAAAATTTCAGATGTTATGGTTTTGAATGATATAATAGAGCAAGCCGCTGGTCGGCATAGTCGTGCTAGTGATCGTGGTGGTAAGACAATTATTTCATATTATTGGTTTTCTTCCCCAACTGTCCTACTTTACAATTAGGGCTATCGATTATTTTAATGTCTATTGCTTTAATTTACATACATAAGTATTTTCTTACTTTTAAATGTCATTTGTCTATAAATAAAATTCATATTCTCGGTAATTGGAGCAAATTAATATGCCCAATTTTTAAAATGTATATATGTATGTATATACATAAAACATTGTAAATAATATTCAGGTAAAATTTCAATGTCTAACTGTTGTGCAATTAACCAAGACAAGCATTCATACTTTTATTTAACAGAGATTTTTCAAGGCTTTTTTTAACATGTTTAAAGCAAATACTAATAATGCTTTTTAGCTACTGTAAAAATAACTTATGCCTACAGCTATATATACTTAATATATGTGTTCTTTATTAATGTTTATAGAATTTATACTAAATATACATACATATGTACCTGCATTGAACACATTTGTGAATAGTATACTTACATATATGTATGTGCGTATACGAATGCATATTATAAGTTAATTAAATTTCCAATCGAAAGACTTGAATGATTGCATACTTTCAACAATGGCTTGCTTTTATGTTCAAAATCCCAAAATCGTCCAAATGAATAAAGCACCGCCCACATATGTATGGCCCACATAATGATGGAAAATAAATTTTCTAATGATTTTTCGCACTTATTTTGATGATCTAAACTTTTGCCAGGAGCATGCCATTTTAAAACTATTTTCTGAATTATTGAGGCTATCATATACAGACACCTGGTAACGTTTTTTCACAAATATGCATCTCAAAACCTATAGAAAATTATCCTTAATTAATGGAGTCATATAATGCTTGACGTAGCCAGAGGTTTGCAATCGGAAGGACGTAGGTTCGATCTATGGTCTACAACATCCAAAAATTATAGAAACTGTATTTTTTAAACGTGACAACGAGAGCGCCTTCTCATATCTATTTTACATATTGATTTATGAATTTCTTCCATCAAATAGTGTCTAAAAACTACAAAAATTCAAATTGCTATATTAGCATACTTATTATCTATCTAAGCATGTGTATGTGAACTCCTTGTAAAACGAGCACGATTATTCCTGGGTTACAAAATAATCGTTGTCGTTTTAGGTACCTACTAACACGAATACTCGGTACCGTGCAAAAAATACCAGAGATAAATTTGTGTTACCAGCATCATTGATAACATGATCTGAGACTCTATAATTTCGGTATGGTAAGCAGTGCGCGCTTTCACTCCGCAGGGTCTGGGTTCAAGCTCTGGTCAAAGCAACATCGCAAAATGCAGAAAAAAGTTTTTTCTTTACAGCGGTCGCCACTCGGCAGGTAATGGCAAACCTCCGAGTGTATTTCTGCAATGAAAAAGCTTTTCATAAAAATACAATCGCCGTTCGGAGTCGGCGTAAAACTGTAGGTGCCTCCCCTTTGTGTGACAACATCAAGGCGCACGCCACAAATCGGAGGAGGAACTCGGCCAAACACTAACATATGTGTAAGCGCCAAACTATTATTATTATTATTATTATGTTTTTTGTAGCAGTGGCACTATTACAAGATGTTATAAAAAATTTACCTTTTGACAGCGCTTTCTCGGGAAAATGAGTTTCGGATCGTGTGCCAGCATTATATTCCGTAAATAAAAAAAATGCAAGTTGCAAAAAGCGCCACGCGTGAACTGGCTGCCAAGCAGGGTGAAGCTATATTAACTATCCTTTTGAGGATTCCTAGTGCTGCCGTTAATAATAATAATAATAATAATAATAATAATAATAATAATAATAATAATAATAATAATAATAATAATAA
>JAPVRG010251620.1:6926-22615 GCA_029783565.1 Rhagoletis cerasi
TCTGCCGCCGCCGCCGCCGCCCTGCTGCAGAAATCAATATTGCCTTCGCCTACATTCCAATAAAACGAAGTAGAAAAATACATTAGTGATAACATTGTGAGTAGGGTTGCCAACAATTCGCTGTAGTTAAATTTAATTGAGTGTTTAAAAGTGACTCTGGGGGATGATTAAATAGTTTTAGTTTTGAATACTCGTTTGGCAAAACGGTATACAAAAGTAAAGCATATATTTAGGCGCAGAAACTTCAATTTGGTTTAGATATCTCAAAACTCACTTTTAACCGGTTTTGAGATTTTATTGGATGAAGAGAAAGTTTTGGAGAGCTTTTCGCGTAAAAGTATAAACAGAATCAATTCGCTGAGCGAACTTCGTCGGAAAAAAGTTCGCTGTCAAAATTAAAACACACTGAAGTGTATGAGATTGCACAAAACCAAAGAGAGGACGAAGTTCGTCTGACGAAATTCGGCGAGAATAGATTTATTTTTAATTTTGCCGCTGCCGCCGGTCGACAAAATCAGCTCTCAGTGATAAAATAACTTATTTTCTTTACTTTTCGAGCAGATAATTATCAAGAAGGAGAAGAATAGGACAATTTGAGTATTCATCTTTTCGCTTTTTTATTTTTATGTTTTTTATTTGTTAATCCGCTGATGCGAATTTCGTTTCGGTTCTGTTTTACTGGGCGAAATGTTGCAGCGAATGTCACCCGACGGCATCGCTCCGCCCGACGAAATTCTCTCAGCGAATTGGTTCTGTTTATACTTTAAGTCTTGAAATAAATTATGGTCTCAATTATTTCTTCCACTTCCGTTGAAATTGTTACTCTATATGTATCTGCTTATGTATCTGTTTAAGATCAATAACCGCTTATCACATTCTTCATCGAATATGCACTAAGCCTTGCATGTTACAAATTCAAAGAAAAAAGTCTTACATTTAAAAAGAATGGACCATGTTTTGGTTAGAGATTTCTGTAACCATTATTACTCGTATAGAACACATTTCTTTATTATAGTATTTAATTTATTATCTAATATTTTGCTTCCAAGTCGTATTTTGCATGCATACATATTCACGGTAGTATCTATGTGTGATATTCAAGGCGTAAAAGGATTTGGTTTTTGTGTACACATGCACACTCCTACTTTTGTCCACTTTTCGGTAAAAAAAATACAAATATTTTGCAGGAAATATATCTATTATATAAATAGGCAATCATGTTTCCTTTAGACCCCTTTTACGGCTAAACTATACTTCTAAGGTCTAAACATTTATACATCATTAGAAAGGTATTTTGATGCTGATGTGCAGACAATTTTTAAATTTTAAAATGAGATTAAAAAAGAGCGAAAAAATCAATACAAAAGTCACACCAATACCAATGCCATACATGTACATGATTTGGGCGGAAATACCTCCTAAATGTATGCTTTAATATTGATAGTGAAATGCGAAGCAGCGGGGCAAGAACAATTAGATTGAAATTAATGCAACGATGAAGGTAAATATAAATATGTAGATGAAGAAAGGAATAAAGGAAAAAATAAAGATAAGAATAAAGATTCGTAGGGATAAAGACAAAGAAGAAGGTAAATTGAAATATTTAATATAATGGCAAAGGAGGGGGTGAATATGTACATGATACAGAAAGAAATGAACATAAAGATTAGGATGGAGGAAAAGGTAAAGATAAAGATAAAGATAAAGATAGAGATACAGATAAAGATGAAAAGAAATATGAAGACACACCTAAAGATCAAAATAAAGATGAAAAAACGAGACCAAGGTAGAAATGGAGAAAATGAGAAAGATAAAGATAAAGATAAGAGGCAGAGAAATGAACTGAATATGTTGCGTTATGCTATGTTATATTGTGTTATGCTATGTTATGTTGTGTTATGTTATATTTTGTTATGCTATGTCATGCTATGCCATGTTATTTTATACTATGTTAGGTTATGTAATGTTATGCTATATTATATTATGTTATGTAAAGTTATGTTTTGTCATGTTATGTACTTCGCCTTAACTTAATTGAACTCACTTCAACTCATCTCACCTAGGCTTCTAAACTTACGTCACCTGAGCTCACCACACCTAAATTCAACACACCTAAATCCAGCACTTTTTAACTCACCATAATCAAACTCGACTCACCTAAGTTCACCACACCTATTAAGCTCTCTACACCTGAATTCACCACACCGCAAAATAAAAAATAAAATGAAATAAAATAAAATGGAACACAATATCATACACTAAAATAAAATAAATTAAAATAAAATCAAATAAAATAAAATCAAGTAAAATGAAGTGAAATGAAATGAAATGAAATAAATAAAATGAAATAAAATAAAATATAATAAAGTAAGTAATATATCCCAAAATAAAAATAAAATAAATTAAAGTGAACCAAAATAAACAAGAATATAATTTTATCTTATATAAAGAAGCTGACAGTTGTGGTGGTAGAATTTCAACCGCTGGGCGAAATCTAGTTTAAATAAATTCCGATCATACTTAGATTAAATAAGAACTCATTCTTCACTAAATCCCAAATCTTTAGGAAAATTTTGACTACTAAGTTAGGTTAAGTAAGGCTATGAGGGTAATTCTAGTTAAAAAGTTAACTCGGAGGCCACATAGCCCCATTGTGATGCCCAGGAGTGGACTTTCTCAAACCTGTACCTACATATCGAGCCAATTGCTGCCGACATGCTTCGCTATGCACCCTTTGAAAATTGATTAGATAGGATTTGGTATCAGCCGCCTGCCACCATACCAAAGCGCCACAGAATAATGGAGCCCATGGAACGATTCACTTCTCCTTTGCAAGAAACGTTCATAGTCAAGAATAACTCTAAAGAATCTTTACCTATTTTGACAATTAAGATATGCACCTCTCGGTGATCGAGTTCGAAAGTTGCCTCCTTTATCTATTTCTGAACAGAACTACTTCACTTTTTGTGGGATTAACCAACAGAATTACCGCCAGTCTTTCCATCTATACTGTTTAATACCGTTACGATGTATCATTTAGTTACGTTCATAAACGGATCACTTTGCATGCCCAATAAACTGTCCGACAAGATTTCAAAAGATTAAGCATTTTCGGAAAGTAGAGACAAAAAAGAGTATCCGTCAAGTTGTTTACGGTTTCTATGGGGAAAACATCCCTTAACAGCCCCTATGCTGAATCGGTCAATAGAATATTGCCTTGTGATTTTTTAAACTTTATTAAACTTCGTATCCACGGGCGGATGGAGTTTATGAAATTTGATGCCCTACGATCAGTTTTTAAAAATTCAAAATGGGGTATACATTTAAAAACTGATTCCAGTTTTGTAAACAGCGACACAAAGTACCTTTGGGTAGAAATTGCAAACGCATTTAACAAAAAAAAGATTCCCAATATTTACCTTGAAAAGTGAACTCTCTGCCAAGCCTCCTACATTTTACCGTTGGCAGCCCCGCTATACAATAAAGTCATGCACACAGATAACCGCACACACACACACTCAAAGCCCCCATAGCATATTCTGCACGTGCATCGGCGAGGCAATAAACATGCAGAGCATTTACTCTCCAATTGTTATGCCTTGCTGTGTGTATCTTTTAGTAGTTGCTTGCTGTTGTTGCATTGTGTTGTTATGTTATTACCTTATTGCTTTGTTGTGCTTCCTGAATCAACCGAATCATCGTCCTGCTGCTCTTCTTTAATGATTGTTCGATGCTTCCTCCTCCTTCGCCATTTTGCTGTTGTTGTCCTGTCTGCCTGCTACCTTTTTTCGGTGCACGTTTTTATGGCTACATTAGGTATGTATGTATGTTTGCATGTCTGTAGCACCTTCGGTTGCCTGGCTCCCTATTCATGCTTGGAGTTGTTGTTTATCATTTAATGCAACGTTGTTTTTGTTCTGCTCTCATCTGTTATTACTGTGGGTTCTATTTATGCTCTCGGCTTTGTTTACGTGCTTCTTTGCATTCAACGTTTATGTTGTTCATGTTGTTTTTGTACGTTTACTTCTTATTTAACCACTTTTAGTTTACTCACTCGCTTACTCACTATCTTTAGTGACTCTCTCCCATTTTGTAAACGAATTGCTTGCTCTCTATCGTATTGCCAATCTTGGCTGGGTTACTATGGAAAATTGTTTGTACATATATATTTATGTATTTTTGGTTGGTTGTGTGTACTCGCCGCGTGGGTGTATGAGTGTGTGTGTGTGTGCGTGTTAGTGTAGCACATAGTATAAGCAATTTAGTAAAATGTGCCTGCAGGCTCGTCGTCTTTGCCTTTGATTTTATTACAGTTTTTTGGTTTGTTTCCAACTCTTTCTTATAATAGTTCCTGCTGTTATTGTTTTCGGCTTTTTATTGCCAATTCTTTTGAAGTCATCAGGCTTGCCAATAAAATACAGTGGCGGCCTGGGAGATGTGTAAAAATGGGAAAGTATGTATCTTAGTGAAAGGCATTAAAGGGCCAAGGGATTTAAAAAAAAATTATATAAATATCCTTGCATTGGCCATAAAAATTACTAAAAAAGTTATTGCTAAAAAAGTGTCGGTATCTGCAGCGGTGGTAAGCCAGTTATTATATCCTGTTGAACAACACACAGCTCCCATGCCGCTTTAAGAAGTTTCTTAGGTCAAAGTTTTTTGTTTGGAGGACGTCATACGTTTATCTTTACAAAAATACGGAAATTCGAAAATAAGGAGAATAATCAATGAGCCTAGTGATATACCCAAAGCAAAAAACTCTCGTGGGTTTCATAGCTTTAGGCGCCTAAAGAAATTGTTTTCAAGAATGAAATCACAATAATCTTAGCTGCCTAACCGAGCTGCACTCCAAACCAATAAAGGCTGCTATGCCTATGAATCCCTAAGCAGTCCTTGTTATGGCGAAAATATCTGCCACATCATTGCCCATGACTCCATTGTGTCCCGGCACTCAAATGAGCTAAACCCGGTTTTTGGATGCGATAAGTATTAAAAGCTGAAGGAAATGCCACACAAGCTTCGAGGTGATCTCGTGCGCTTTAAGAGCGAGGAGCATTGCTCTGCGCTCAGAGTGTATACAGATGGTTTTTTTTGTTTGCCCCACTTACTAAATACTGCCTCAAACATAGTCGAATGGCATGTACCTCGGCCTAAACGACAAAGTTACCTTGCCCCATGCTGCTGAAAAGGAGCCTTCTGGCTTGTATGTCGTAGACTCCTGCTCCGAGACCGTGGTCAGTCTTGTAGCCGTCAATATATCAAATGTGGCTGTACTTCCGTGACTTAGTTCGTTCGTTGTCCCAACTGGTTCTGTTGGGGAATTTTGTATGAAGTTAAATCTCAGAAGGCACAGCCCCTCCTCTTGTTCTAAGACCCTGAAAGTGGAAGGGTGTATAAGCTTCTTCCTTTACACATTGTCCCCTAAGATGAGCCTTTACTGTAAACAGTAGAGCCCCTTTCTGTATTACAATGTGATGGGGAGGCAGGTCAAAAAGCACCTCGAGCGTCACGGTTGGTGTTGTTCGCATTACTAGTGATCGTTGCAGTTTATTGTGCTTGTCCTGCGCGGATTTAACTTCTATCTTCTTCCACCTGACAGGCGGAACATAAGTTTTAATGTATTTGGAGATGGCATCATACATCCGTTTTGCCAGTTTAGGTCTAATGTTCCAGTTTCGCCCCATAAGTTACCGGCAGGTCCAGATAGAAGCCCTGGCCTCTTGAATAGCTTTATCTAGGTGCAGATTGCATGAGAGCTTGCCATGAAGGATAACTCTCAGATATTTGACCTCTTTAGATAAATGTATCTTTTCTCATTATCGTTATTTGCAAATATTTGCATCGAAATATCTTACGATATAACTATTCATATAATCGCCAATGTAATCAGCGATGTCGATGAAATTCCCAACTTACATTCTAGTGCTATAGAGATACTCTAAGGAAACTATGTAAACAAGTATTTGATATTTTGGATCCTAGCAATAAAGTATATATCCTATGTTGTTTAGACTAACCAAATTTGTGTTTTTACTTGTGGCATCGAGGGTTCTTAGAAATCTACGTGCTAGTGAGAAGTGCACGAAATGTAGACCAACGGGCGATTATAATTCCTTGTTTTCTTTTTCTTCTTATTTTTCTCTGAAACCGTTTGTTGGGTTAAGACGAGACGAAAAACTTCGCTGATTGTCACTTCATTCTGGTGAAAGTAAAATTAAAACTGCCAGTGGTAGCCACTTTACTACCAAATAGCTATGTACGTACATATGTATGTAGGTTCTTTAGCGCAGAGGCAATCAGCATGGGATTTTTTCTCGGTTTTGAAACTTTATTGTAAAAAATTGGTACAATGTGTTTTATTGAAAGCATTGCCCATCGCTAGCAATGACCTTTTCCCAATTTTCTGAAGCCAATTTTTGATATCGTCAACTGAAGTTAAGCGTACTCCCGTAAGGGCATTCTACATCGACCGGAACAAATATTAGTCTGGTGGTACAAGGTCTGGGTTATAAGGCGGATGGGTTAGGACTTGGATGTACATTCCGGCCGTTTTTCCTCTTTCGCTCGCTTCAATCGCATCAGTTGTTGTCTGTCGAGAGCCCCGTTAATAGTCTGACCACTTTTCAAAAGTTCATGACACTTACAGGATTCCGTTCTGGTCCAACCAAATGCCGAGCATTACCTTGCTGCCGTGGATATTTGGCTTTAGCATCCATGGTTCGGGTTTGTCGTGCTTAACCTACGCTATTTTTCATCGACTTCATTTGTACCGTTGGAAGAGCATTTGGGAAACGGTGACACGCCGTTCAATATCTCTTGGTTATAGTTTGTGAGGCTCCCAGTTTCTGAATTTCTGGAGCATAACAATGGCTTTAACATTGCCACAAGTTCTGTTTGCATTTGGCACGACTCCTCGTCCAACATTTTTTCCAATTCGGCGTTTACAAACCTTTATGGCCTTCCTTAACGATCTTTGTTAGTTGTGTCAAAATTACCACTTTTGAAACGTCGGAACCAGCACTCACAGGTTGAACCGATGACTTTCGGCTGCACTGCCCTTCAGATTGAAGAAAAATACCAATGCTTCCAGCGAATGGAGTTTTTTTAGGCACAAAAGCTGAGCCAATATATTATTTTACACAGCTGCTGGGATATATGCAGGTTGGATTAAAATGGACAACGAAACTGTTCATATGGGATAACTGTTCGAAATTTGCAAATATTGCTTCCGTAAAAACGTAGCTGGTGTTTTTTTTTGAGTAATCGCAAACTAAAGTCCGTTTGGGGCCCTAAGTAGAGTCAGTGACACTTTTGGATTCTAAAACTATAGACGTAAATTTAAATTCTCTGCAACTAAGTAAGAGGCTAAAGGAATGTAACCGTCTGGCTTTTGTTTAAACAAGGTTGGAATGTAATAGATAGACTTTGACTATTAGATCAAAAAGACTTTGACTAGGAATTCGAAGCTCCCACAAAGAAGAGTGTGAACTTCTAACCTTTTCCAGCGACGACGAAATTCTAATCTTCACAGGTGGACCCGAATTGGACAAAAACGGGATCTGACTTACAGACTTCCAAATTGCAGCAATAATTTTCTAGCTGAGATTTATTCAAAGTCTATAAGCATAAAGAACATAAAAACTCGCTTTTGTTATATGCAGCCAGGCTGCGATCAAAACCGAGACCAAAGTGCCGTTTTGGGGAATGAGGCTTCAAGAAATGAGTCCAGATATACGCACTTACTTCAATGATGTTGAGAAAATGAGAAAACCAGAGTTGATACTAACAGCAGGTGCACAAAACTGGAGACATGTATAGTATGACATCACTTTGGCTATCGGGATCACTAGCAGTGCACTATGTATTAAAAGTTTTAAAGACAAGGAAGAGGTAGAACCCGTTATTTCCTGCCTGTGAGATTGTCCAGCAAGACGCTTCAAATTTATGGGAGACAATTTTTTTGTTAACTGGGGGGACTGCCTGTGTTCGTCAAAACATCGGGATGAGTTCTTAGATACAACTTCTCCGTTGGGCTCATAAGTAGAACGATTAAGCTCTTGACAAAACCTGAAGATCAACATAATCAAATCCAACCTAACCATCCCCGAAAAACTAAAAACGCAGATTTACTGCAATGTGAAAAGTAATGTCGCAAGGCTGGACATCACAGCACAAATTCTTGACCAAAACTTAAACTCCATGTCGACTAGGGAGATCGTCATCCTACAGCAATAAAACTTTGTACACCTATTTATTATATAGACCAACACTAAAAAATATCTAGTCATAAACGAAACCGGAATTTGAATGCTCGTCATATCTTATTGCCAAATCGATATCCACCGTAAAATTACTTAAACTATTTTCCTGTTAATATGGAAACTATTAATTTTGAGTTATCTCGATTTCAAGAATATGGTTTTTTTTTTGTCTACGAACAATTACCTGAAATTCCTTGCAAACAATTTCGAGGTAAATTCTAATCGAACATGCAGTTGCTTTGGAAACACTGTGATATATGTATATGTATCTAAGAACAGATCTACTATACTATACTCCAGCCGTATATTTGCCTACTTAGTTGTGCGACATTTCTCTCAAGCTCATAAAACTCGATATGATTTAATCTTTAAGGCCCATTTAAGGCAATTATGTGGTGTTAAGCTAAATTCGAAAAGTATCAGCACTTATCCGAATCCACTCACATCCAGTGAAATGCCTCTACTCCTAAATACAATTTCACATTAAGTGCTTTTATCGCCTAAACGTTCGCTTCTCTCTCACTCCCAATTTCCGTACACACACTTACATACACACCTATGTACACACAAGTAAAGAGGAAATAATATTTTCAATAGCATAACAAATAGAAAATCTTTAAGCGAAGCAAAATGGGGCATAGTGAAAAATCAAAAGAAAAAAAGTAAGAAACCAATAGTACAGAGCGGAGAAAACCCCAACGAAAACAAAGCAACAGAAGCAAATGTAAACGTACAGAATACGGATTAGAAAACTAACAAAATGTGATTGCTGTTGGTGATAAAACAAACAACTGAAATACTTAAAAAAAAAATAAAAAAATAAAATAAAATGAAACAACAGAAAAGGAACAACATGTTTGTATTTCGAATGCATTGATTGCTATGCAAACGTGCGTATCGTTGCATTATTATTGTTGTTACAGTCGCTGCTGCTGCTGCTGCAGTTTTTCCACATCAAACTCGCAGCACGAAGCCAAACAAAATTCGTAAGCGTCTGCCTGTGCAACAACAACAACAGCAACGCAGCTACTTTAGACGGCAGAGAATAGTTTTCTAGTTTAGAAAATGAAAAAAAAAACGAAAAAAACTTCAAACGAAGAATCAATAACAACACGCTGCAGTGAAGCGGTAAAAGAAAAATACAAATGAAAAACGTACATAAAAATAGGAATGTTTAACTACGGACGAAATCGATCTTTATACGACATACCCACCGCAGATTTTTCTACGGATTTGTCATGAAATAGTTCACAGGAAAGATTTAAGCCGTGTTTTGCTAGTTTTAAATATAGTCATAAAATTTTTGTAATTAAAAATAAACAGGACATACATTTTATAGTAACTTAAGAGCGGGACTTGGCATAATTTTATGGTAAAATGAAAGCAGGACATAAATTTTCAGAAAGTGAAAGACTTCACATAATAATTAAGTAGTTTAAAAAGTTGACACATTTTTTACAACTAAATAACGTGACAAAAATTGTTAGTAAATTAAAACATTGGATATAAATTTTCGTTAAGTTCGAAACAGAACATAAATTTTCGGCTATGTTTAGGCGCGATTGCTAACACCATGCGCCTAAATGCATGCTATGTAATGCTGCATGTGCAAACATTTCCTTCGTTATATTTATGAAATTTTTGCACATGCGCTTCTCAACTGTCATGCAATACAACTTTCTTAAGTTATAACTTGATGGTAGTTTAAAGTACGCTCGGCCTAGTCTGATGCATCTTTCGGACAGTGCTTCCGGGGTTTTTTGCGGACTCTGCATGGCTTACATTCATGCAAGGGTGGTACTCACCTATAGTTACCATTAGCCAAAGTGCCTACCCACCATTTTTTTGAATAAATATTTTTTTTTTATAAATACGAGTACATACATGCAAACATACTGGTCTCCCCTCTCACTGAGTTATTCAGGCTATTTAAAAACTGGATATAACAATTAGGGTAAATACTTTTTTTAGGTTTAAAACTGGACATACCCAAATTTTGGTTTGATGGATTTTTATAATTGAGTGGTTAAAATCTTCGTTCGAACTAAAGCTTTTTTAATAATGGTGGTGTTTTTAAAAAATCAATATGGATCTCAACTATGGCGTCTAAACTAACTGTAATTCATGTTTTGCTTTCACCTTTCGAGCCTCTGGAGAACCCAACACTATAACGAATCTAGAAACTTTTTTTAAAAAATTAAAAATGGCAGGTAAAAATTACAATCAATCCGATTAGATAAAAGTTTTCTTCAGAGGTTTTTGGGGTCGTTGATCACGAATATGAATTGAAAAAATTCAAAATGGTGGCCCGATATGTTGGCAAAAAAAATTGAAATCGATTAGATTCGCTTAAAATTGTACAATCGGGGGATCCTAAGATCGCTAATTACACTAGTCGACAAATTTTGACGTAGTCGCGTTAACTTAAGAAAAAAAATGTATTCTAAGCTAATTTAGGGTCGCTGAAGATGAAAACAATACCCATTATTTTTTTTGGTACCTTTCGCAGTTATTTGTCAATATCTTTTGAAAAAATTAACTTATCGACGCAGGCTGCGACCAAAAGTTTGATTTTGTGAAAAATACAAAGTTAGAATTCTTACTCAGTGCTCCATAACATCTACATTTCTTATCCGATTTGGATGAATTTACTGCAATAATTTATCTTTTACAAGAATGTGAAAAAAAATGTAAACAAAATTTTTGTTATTAAAAATAAGCATCTAAAAATTTGTACTTTTCAAAAATGATATAAAATTTCACTTTTTTCGATTTTGGTCGCTAGTAACAGTAAACATTTTTATTTAAATCTGCACAAGCTATATATTTTTGCAAAGGGCGCATCAATACCTTTCGAACGGTAGGTTCCTTGCGTCGATTATATAATTTTTTCAAATGATATTGACAAACAACTGCGAAAGATACCAGAAAACAGGTTTTTCGAAAAAATCTCGGAAACGCTTCCTTGAAAAGAAAAATGGGGTTTGTTTTCATATTCAGCGACCCAAACTGAGCCTAGAAAATACTTTTTTACAAAGGTAAATTAGTGTTACGAATCTGAAATCGGATTTAAAAAATTCAAAATGGCGAAACCATATTGAATCTACCATTTATCACGGAAAAAGTTAAAATCGAAAGTACGTACATGACGTATGAGTAACATGTTAGTAAGAATGTTACTCATACGCTATGTAGGACAACTTAAAAACTCATCAGGAAGTTGAAAACTGTAAATTTTTTTTTGTAATTGAAAAACTGAATGTAAAGTTTTGGTAGCTTAAAAATGGGATATACATACATAAATTTTTAATAGCTTAGAAGCGATGCAATTTTTTGATATTTTTAAAATTAGACACACATTTGAACATAATTTGTTGGTAGTTTACCAGTTTTGGTAATAAAAAAATTTTGTTAAACATTTTTGGAAATTAAAAAATTTGACATAATTTAGATTGTTCAAAAATTGAAAAACTGGATATAATACTGATACATATAGTTAAACACGACATAATTTTTCAGTAATTAAAAAATTGGATTTAAAGTTTTGGTTATTTAAAAGCCGGATATGATTTTTACGGTAAATTTAAAACTGGATTGAAATTTTTTTGGGACTTAAAGGTTGAACATATTTGTTGTTGTTTGGTAATATAAAAACTGTATATAAACTCTTCGCAATTGGACATACATTTTTGAATGTTAAAAAAAATTTGCTGTCCATTTTTCATCTGTGCTTTTCACTTACCTTTTCAGTGCCAGTTTTATTTGTAAAAAATTTATGCGCAGTTTTTAAATGGCAAAGAATTAACGCCGTTTTAAAATCACCAAAGTTTATGTCCAATACTAAAATTACCAAAAATGTGTGTCCAGTTTCAAGTGTAAACAGATGTCCTGCTTTTAAATGAGCAAAAATTGATGTTTTGAAATGGCCAAAATTTATGTTCAGTTTTTGTGATCAAAACTTCATTTCTAATTTTTAAATTGCAAAAATATCCCCAGTTTTTAGATTACCAGTCACAAAACTCTATGTCCAGTTTTGATGATCAAAATTTATGTCCAATTTTTAAATGGCAAAAATATACCCCGTTTTTAAATTGCCTAAAATGCATGCCAAGTACTTACTTTGAAACATACTAATCACCCTATTTGTGCGTTGGGTATAAAGAAAATTCTAAGAAGCGGCAATGCGTTAAGTATCTGTAAGATACAATACAGTACATGCGGCCAATGCAGCCATACAAAGATGCTACTTTGATGTGTTATCGCTATTGTTGTTGTTGTTGTAATTGTTTTCTTTTTTTTTTGCTTTTGATGTTTTCGCTGCAGTACTGCATTACAAATGCATACGGTATGCTAGCTTTGTTGTTGTTTCTGTTTTGTGTTGCGTTTTTTGGTTTGAGATTTTCTTTGTATGCATATTTTGGGATAGCAGCGATACGGCTTTGGTGTTTGGTATGTAAATTATGCTGAAGGCGTCGAATATCGAGTGATCTTCTGCTTGGTTGCACACAAGCTGTAAAATCATAGAATCACATATGCCTGGACGTACATTGGCATAAGAAAACATACACGCATAAGTGTGTATGTGAGTATGTGAGTATGTGCACATAATTGAACTTTTATGCGAAACTTTTCTAGTGAAATATGTAATCACATCTGCAGCCGTATGTACTTACATATATTGCTTATGCATGTTTTCCACGTTTTCAATTGAGTTGCTCAGATCGATTTACACGATTGGGTCTTCTGTCAATTCAATGACAAATATCCGACATATTTGAGAAATGTTTATGCGCCGAGCTGAAGGTACTCTCTTATTTGAATAACATAATCATTTAGCGTGAAATTAAAATCTCTATGAATTATGGAAGATTGAAGGGGAATGAATAATCACTTAACGGTGAAAATGTGCAATTCTTCACGCTTATGGGAATTATTGAGCATTCGAGGAGGTCGATATTTACTAAAATCGATACTCACATTGATAATCAATTCATTGAAATTCTTTCATATCTGTACAGTAGTCCAATTGGCTCTTCTACATACATACTTTTTTGAAACATAAATATGTATGTATGTAGATAGTTCTAAAATCTTCTGTATGTATTTAGAATCTCTGGAAAAAAGATAAAATCTTTTTTGACCGACTTCAAAAATTCAGAAACTAAGGCTTCGGGTACGTATATACAGAAAGCGGTGCGGAGCCGAGCGAAGCCGTTCAGAGTGAAGCCAAGCTTTTAAATTGCAGTAATTATTTGAACGTGTTCATAAAGCAAACTTTTTTTGGAAGCATTTCGGCGCTGAAAGCAAAGCGGGTTTTATTTTGATTTTTATATTTTATGGCGCTGCTGCAAATAAAAAATAAAATAAAAAAACATCAAAGAAAATTTATTTTTCAGTAAATATTTTCAAGGAAATTTATTAAATATTTTAGCCGTTTTTCATTGAAATTAAGTTTTGTGCTATCTTTGCAGACGATTCCTGCAGTGGATATGCTGGCCCATCAAGTAGACTGATGTAATCCAAAGAATTTCATTATTTTTTATTAATAGTTATGAAACGGCTTTTTTAGCGCAACTTCTCTGTGGGGGATTGTATATGATGGAGACGTTTGCGCCGAGACATATACCCACTAGCTGTCACACTTCTGGCGATTTGACGCAACAGACTTTAGCAGACCCTTAAGCCGAATATGTCAGGAGGAAGATCCTTCTCTTTCTTCGCCGGTTTCTTTCAATATACAGATTTCAAGGTGGAAGCAAGAGCAGGATTTTAGTATAGTCCAGCAACTGTAACTGCATTCAAATAAGCTCCGTTATAATTCGTTGCAATTCCTTATAACACAATCGAAAAATACTTGCCCCCATTTAGTTTCTACCGTAAGTTGTGAGGAATAGAAAATTAGGTCTTTTAATAACGATTTTATTCCCTAAAAGCATTTAAGGCCCTGTATGTGTACACATACATATGTATATGAAGTGAATATAACAAAAACAAAAAATGCTATACAGCTTTTACATCAACCTTCATTCAAAGATATGTAAGAAATTTTATGATGAGAGAGGGCCTCAAATGCTTTTAGGGAATAAAGGAAGGGATTTCCCCTTAGGCATAATTTTATTAAGCAGTAATTTCTCGCATGGAACTACTCAAACTTCTGTAATTATTGTTTGTGATTCACGTTGTTAAAAGATTTTCCTTCATGTGATCACATAGTTAACCAAACAGGAACCAGCCATTGCAAAAATGTTACACCATTCATATTAATTTAATTTAAAACGCGAAATATGATAAGGGTAACTGTGCTACATTCTCTACTTTTGCGGTAGCATGTCCTTACTAGCTTCATGTGACATTTCCCCTTGGAACGAATTTATGCACTTACTTATATACTTATATCTACTACACAGTTGCATATTTTTTCCTACAATTTTTGCAGTTAATTACACACACAGTCATCATCATTAATGCATGCTCGATTCTTCAATTAAATCCACCCTCTTGCTTAATTACAGAATGTCTGCATATGTATGTGCGTATGTATGTATGAGCATACTCATTTCAACCGATAAAAAACTACTTCCTCAAACTAACCCTGTAGGGAATACCCGAACTAGTGTAAGATATTTTTAGTTCAGTACTTGTTCTTTGTTGCCAAAAACGAACACATTTTTTTATTTTACTTTTTCAAACTACATATCGCCAGCTAAGAGTGAAAAGTTCGCAAGTCCACTTTTTCTACAAAAATATATTTTTATGCAAGAAGCAACAACAATTAAAAATGCATCGCCTTCTAAAAGATTGGGCTATCTTTTTTATTTCTAAATGTTTCTATTCAGTCATATGCAAATTTACAAAGTCCAAAATAGTCACAGAAAATGTGATAAGTTCCAAAGATCACAAAAAAAAACTGGTTCAAAACTATAAAAAAGGGACGCAGAACAAACTAGATATCATTTGTGAAATTTAGAACTGGTTCAGAACAATCGAAAAATCGATGCAGCGGGGAGGTATCGACCATTCGTATGATATCGCAATGTTAAACTCGCCATTTGCTAGCATGTAAAAGAGAATTAACGCGAACTTGTCATGGGTCTAAATTCTCTGGAACCGAACCAGTTCGGCACTAGTACGATTCCCTGCAGGGAGTCTATTTACATACATATGTTTGTGCCGAGCAAATATGATTCACTGCTTACAGTACTCGAATCGCCTACACATACATATAAATATATGTGTATTAGACCGTACCAGCTTAAAAGCAAACAAAACAAGTAAAGAAGTCTAAGTTCGGGTGAAACCGAACATTAAATACCCGGCGCACGTATTAAAAATCGTTTTTTCACAATTCTGAAACTTACCGTTATATGGTCAACAGGGGTGTTTTTCCTATTTCAAACATCTCTATAATATAAAAATAAGTCGGGTTTT
>JAPVRG010251636.1:0-12459 GCA_029783565.1 Rhagoletis cerasi
CCAGTGACGAATGGACCGGAGGCAGTAGTTTTATGGAGGCACCGGTAACCTTTTACTCGGATGGGTCAAAACTCAACGGAGGTGAGGTATTTTGCAGGTAATTTTCCATCAGCTTCATATTTAGATATCCAGATTGTCACTTTAGTTCTTTCTGGGCAGAGGTTGAGTTGCGTCGGTAAGAGAGATTAATATCTACTCTGATAGCCAAGCAGGAATCAGGGCTTTTAGCTCGCCTGGTCTATCTTTGGGTTGCGTCTGATTATTTTCCAGTTAAACTAATATAGTTAGCAAGGCCCAGCAGCAATTCGGGAAACTGAGTGGCGGATGAGTTGGCTAGGAAGTATACCCTGGAGTCGGTAGGGGAGTAGAGTACCTTTAACTAAATGTGGCCTACATTTGGACACATGGGACTCGTATCAGTTCAGCGTGCGCTGAACGAAAACCAGAACATGTGCGGCTCCAAGGCTTATCTGGCCAAAGATAGAGCTGAGGCTTTAGAGGAATCATATTTGGCTCACAAAGATAGGTATTTACGTGGCTAGACTGAATCTCACACCGGAAACTCATTATCGCAGCGGCCGGGAGGACGATTAGGTGGAATCATAAAAACGTTCTCTTAAGCTGCTCAGCTTGCTTTTCCGAGGCTGCGGTCTAAGCACATTGAATCGCTCTTTTTAACCAGCCCTGAGGTGTTCTTTTTGACTAAAATCTGTCGTCTTCGAAATTTCGTTCGTGACGACTTTGTCAATAGTTAAAACTTGTTCCTAAACTCTGGCCTTCCCGCGCTCGGAGGAACCGAAACCAAGCACTTTACAATATATATAAGTGTAAATTCTTATATTATCATCTTTAGAATTGCAATAAAGAAGGCATCCTGACTGGGTTCTACGATGTCAGGCTTGTTCCTTTGGATTCAAATATTGTTTAGTTTAATTTGATTTAAAATATTAGTAAAAGTCATAAAGCAAAGCAGATTCCCATCTCGCGGACTAAAAATGACACTCTACAAATCTCTCATCTTGCTGTTCTTTTGAATGGTGCAGAAACGTCGACGTTGTCCTTGCCCAACTCTTTTGATGAACACTTAGGGTTATTCTTCAATTCGAAAACCTGCTCAGCCAACCATACCCGAGAACGAGAAGTCTGATGAGTTAGACACTAAGGGTTTCACATTGACCTCAAGCGATGATCGGATCTCACTTCCTATCCGAACTTAATACATGGGCATTTTTTATAAAGCCTCAATGGGGCTGTAGCTGGCGAATAGCAAAACTCATTTGCTCCGAATACAGCCTGAAGAGTACACTTTCTTGTAAATATTTTAACCTAGATCTGCACTGGCCTGTTGGCCTCCAAAGCAAAAGGCTCGACATCTCCTACAATCAATTCTGTAGAAACTGCGGGAACGCAAACGAACAAGAGACAGACGAACAGATCTTAGTTAGCAGATGGGTTGGTTTTTTCACCGACCAGGCCTCGAACCTGGGCTTTACTGAGTGGTCTTAGCAACTCTAAACGCTTGCCTACGGCGACTAAAAAAGTTTAGATAGCAATTCTATATTTTCGTTGAAAATAACACCCATTATATTTGTGTTTAGTGCCTTAATGTGACCCTGGACGGAAAATAGGACAGTTACCTGAAATGCATATAATTTAATTTTTGAGCAGTCAATTTTTAAAACTAGAATTTTCGAGATCAAGGAATGTATCTGCGCAAGTCTCTAAAGATTTTAAATTGCTCATTAAAGTATAATAAAGTTGCCTGAAACCGTTTTATTTCTATTACTTTTGCCTAAAACTTACTTTCAATTATGTCATCCCTGCCGCTGAAAGCCACATCCTCTTCAAAATGCAAACCATTAACCAGTTCCACCTGCATATCCTTTGCAGTTATTGAATCTATCAGCAATCTCGAACTCACAATTTGCGGCTCTTTTAGGTTGAAAAGTTTTGCAACAACTAAATCATTCAGTAATGGTGTCCAAAGGGCGTCCACTCTTGTCTCGCCTTGCAGTATCAGAGGACCTTTTAATTTACGATCACGATTACGTAAAAATAACGAATTCAAAAACTCCGATACGGAAACATCATTAATACGTTCCACATTCATATCAAGCACTCTAATAGGCAAATTTACAGAAGCGTTGGTATTTTGATGTGATAGGCGTGATGGGTGACGCGTCAGTAACTGCGGTGTGCTTAACACCTTGGTGCGAACGGCAGAGCGTATCGAGAGCGTGGGAAGGCGGCTACTCGAGTTATTATCCAACTGGAAACCTGCATATACATTTATAATTAAGGTTTAGATAACTTCAATGTTTAGGTGTGTGTGTGTGGAGCCTACCTGGTAGAAGAGAGCCATTGTACAGCAGATTACCGACGTGCAATTGTTGGATCTTCGCAACACGCGGCACATCCAATACAAAAGCACTGCTTTGAAATGCCTGACGTGTGGAACGCGTATTACGCTGTGGCAGACGAAGTGCCTCTACACGCTTCAATAGCTGTACTGGGCTCTGTAGCGTCTCACCCAAAATCCTTACAATTCCAATGTTGCCCGCATGTAAACGCACTGGATTTAACGCATTGAACCGCTGCAGCTTTGGCCGCAATAGTGCAGCGGCTTTGCGGAATACATCCATAGCAGACATGCGCTGTAGTAGCAGACTTCGTAGTCGTTCCACAGTTCCTTCGAATAGATGGCGATGTTGTTGTAATGCACTTAAATCTGGCAACGAAATGAAAATGGAATTTAAAGGAATTTCCAATTAGGTAAGGAAAAATTATGGACTCTCGAAAAAAGTGGCCCGCAAACAGAGATGAACTTTGCTCAACCAAAACTCTTAGCCTGCAGCCCATTATCTCACCCGTCCCCCCCCTCAATGCAATCCAATCAACCAACTCACCTTCCCCTCCAGTGTCATTTGACGCCGCAGCCGCAGCACCCAGTCGTTGCCCATCCACCGCTTCAACTTCTATAATGCGTAGCAAAGTATGAAAAGGACGCCGATAATTGAGTAGCACAAAGGAAGAATCATCATGTGCGCTCACGTGCGTTATTATCTCAGTGACGTCGCTTTCGTTCGCACTGAAGCTGGCGTAGCAGTCTAGTCGTGAAGTTGGATAAATATTCACAGCCCGCTGATGTGTACCCACCAAAAAGTGCGCACCTGCTGCGAAACGGTCGAATGTCAAATCTTTTCCACTAAATTGACGAAATATTGAGAATTGTGCTTCTTGCCGCTTCATGTGAAATAAATTGCATTTCTGTTGCTGCGCCGCACACCCGATGAGATAGTTGCGTCCACGGAATGTGAAAGGGTGTATGGTGCGCGAGGGTATGGTGAGAGTTTGACGATTGCGAAGATGCAAATCGGTGGAATCTATTTCGTGTACAACGATAATGGTCTAAGGGAGAAGAGAAAAAGATTTTTAAGAAAATTGTGCTTATTTTCCACGCTGAGTGCCATTGCCAAAATTTCGGAAACACTTTTTAAATAAAATTTGAAAAGAAAAAATAAACATTTATGATAACTACCCTGCCTTGATGTTTGATAAGACGTCCACTTAGCAAAAATTTTGGTGCAATGCCAACAACCTCCAATACATGAATAGCCGGTAGTGTGAGATCCTCCACCATGTCGAAAAATGTATTCGACCACTCATAAGTTCTGAAAGTAAAATTGTAAGAGAAAATATTGTAAAATACTTTGCAAAAAATATGACAACTTCAAGGTGCGTCTGCATATGCCCATGAGTTCAAGAATGTCCTTTTAAGAGATTCATTGAAATCTATTATACCCGAACTACTAAAAAAGGATAGTCTCTTTCTAAATACTGATATCAAAAGTTTGTCTCTTTGCTGTGCCACCGTAGCTTAGGGAACTTCGTTCCTTATACGATAAACCGTCAATTACACTAGTCGATAAATTTTGACGTAATTGCGTTAACCTAAGAAAAAAAATGTCTTCCAAGCTAATTTTGGGTCGCTGAACACGATATTTCTTCTTTTTTTCAAAGAAACGTTTTCGATATTTTTTCAAAAAACGTGTTTTTTGGTAGCTTTCGCAGTTGTTTGTCAATATCTTTTGAAAAAATTATCTAATCGACGCAAGCAACTCATTCCTTTTTGAAAATTACACATTTTTAGATGCTTATTTTTAATTACAAAATTTTTTTTTAAATTATTTTTTCAAACTTGGGTACAAGATAAATCATTGCAAAGAACTGTGAAAGGTACCAAAAACACGTTTTTCTAAAAAATCTCGAAAACGCTTCCTTGAAAAAAAAGGGTTTTGTTTTCATATTCAGCGACCCAAAGTGAGCCTAGAAAATACTTTTTTACAAAGGTTATTTTTTCGTATAAACTAGTGTAATCATAATGATTATTAATTAAAGCAAGTTTTTTTGGATAACCGTTTAATGATTAAATATCATTATTTGCACCTTTTTTATGATTAATAATTAATTACTTTCAAAAAAAAATTGTTAATTATTTAATTTTAATTACATGATTATTTTGTTACTTTTAATTATAATCAATTATTTTTGAAATCTTTTAATTGCATGATTAATATAATTATTTAATTATTTTCAATTATTTTGTATTTTTTTAATTATAAGATTAATTTTGATTATTTTCAATTATTTTTGGTTGTTGTTTTCAATTTTATTATTTGTTTCAACTTGTGAATAATACATTGCAACGCAGTTAACATACATATTATGAGAATCAATACAGTAACATAAGATAAATGCGCAAGGATAATAACAAAAACGAAAAAAATTCAAAAAAAAACAGCACTGGTTGCTTTGTTATTTTATTTGCTAATTTTTTATAAAAATAATGTCCATACTAAAACAAAACCGCATACTATACATATGTACATCAGGGTTCCAAATTTGGTGTAAAACTTAGGAAAATTCCACATTTTTGTCAATATACACACTAAGGGCCAATTTCACCAGCTCTATTTAACTTTAACCTCCAATTAAACATCGTTATCGACCTTACTTATTCCATGCATATCTTATGGAGTCGGTAGCGTCGATAACGATGTTTAATTGGAGATTGAAAGTTAAACAGAGCTGGTGCAATTGGCCCTTAGTCCACTTCTTAATAAAATTTTTTTGAAGGATGCAGTTTTGTAGCCCATTGAATTTTTGTACGGTAAAGCGCAAATTTCAAAAAGCTGAGAATTACTTTGATTTGTGGGAATTTTGGTTGAAGGTGTTGCTCATTTTCTGCCATAAAAAGTCTTTTTTTATTAAACGGAAAAAATGTGCATGAGTGGCAACGAACAAAAATATTAATAACAAAAAACAACGGTCATTTTCAGAATCATCAAACCTGCACTTTAATGTTAAAAAAGTTTACAATGTTCGGGAATGTAATTTCTGTGGCTATTCTGTAGTGTGAACGATGTATGTATAATATATTAACAAATTAAAAGTTATTAATAAACACCGTACAGTGTGGATATTGAACTTTTTTCGTGTCAAAATCTAATATCTTGAGAAAGAAAACAGCTGGTGAAATAAATTAACAGCATTTAAAGGCCCTTGTGATAGAAATTTCAGGAAAAATAATTCCGTTGGATAAAAATATAGCCTTCACCTTTCAAATCACCTTCAAAGTTAGGGGGTTTTCAATTGCTTTCTAAGAAGTTTAAACACATATTTTTGGTGGTCTTGCATCAAGGAATTCTTTTCAATTGTAGCAGGAACCAAAAAAAAAAGACATCTTAATTTTTCTTTTATAGTTTATTATATGTGACCCGGCCTATGAAAAGGTGGCTTATGACTCAAAACATGACATGACATGGTTTCGATAGTTTTTGAGACGCTCTTTCACGTGGTTAAAACTAGAAAGTCCTTTCTTTTTTGAGTCATACGCCACCTTTTCATAGGCCGGGTCACATGTGCTGGTTTTAGGTCAAAAGAAAGACAAACAACCAAAAATTGAAATTTTAAAGGCCATTTTGAAGGTCATGGTAATCCTATATTCAATGTGACCTTCAAAATTACCTTAAAAAGTAAACTTTATGATTTTTTGTCTATCTTTTGACCTTAAAACAGCATGCAATGAACTAAAAAAAAAATTTTAAATGCGTTCTTCGATTGCTTCGATCACTAAAATCGATTCTTTGACACAGTACAAGTACAGTGAATTTGGGTTCATTTATTTAATGCTAACTTATGAAAAATTGCCTGCCAAAAATTATCATATAATTAGAAATAATTAAAAAACCATCAAATAATTAAAAACAATCAAATAATTAAAAATAATCAAATAATTAAAAAAATAATTTGATTAATTTTGATTATTTGATAACACTAGTTTGCACGAAAAATTAACCTTTATAAAAAAGTATTTTCTAGGCTCACTTTGGGTCGCTGAACACAAAAACAATACCCATTCTTTTTTTTAAAAGAAGCGTTTTCGATATTTTTTCGAAAAACGTGTTTTTTGGTACCTTTCGCAGTTATTTGTCAATATCTTTTGAAAAAATCATCCAATCGACGCAAGCGTTCGAAATGTATTGATGTGCCCTTTGCAAAAATATATAAGTAACTTGTGCAGATTAAAATAAAAATTATTACTGTTACCAGCGCCCAAAATCGAAAAAAGTGGAATTTTCAATCATTTTTGTAAATTACACATATTTAGATGCTTATTTTTAATTAAAAAAAAAATTTTTTAATTATTTTTTCAAATTTTAGTAAAAGATAAATCATCAGAATGATGTTTTATTATCTCATCTGTTTATTGTACAATAGGTTAAAGAAGCTATGAAATGATTTTGAGGAGGGTTAAAAAAAATGTAAAAATCTCCCATAATCTATTAGAGTTCTATTGAAATAAATTACAGCTAATGTTACAAGCAAAAATTTCATACAGTAAGCGAAGTGGGTGCGGGCAAACTATGTAGTTAGCTCATAAATCAATTCAAATTGCCTAGAATCACAAATCTATCTCAACAATAAATACAACTCCCCCAAACACTTTTGGGGAATGCTGCTGGAGTTTATTTATTTACTTCATGAAGTCAACGAAACAAAGTTCTTACTGACTACTTAATAATAATAATAATAATAATAATAATAATAATAATAATAATAATAATAATAATAGATTGGCGCTTATACAATATGATAAAGAGCTTCTCCTCCAATTTGTGGCGTACGCCTTGAAGTTATCACGCAAAGGGGAGGGATCTACAGTTTTACGCCGACTCCGAATGGCGATTGAGTCACATGAGAAGCATTTTCATGACAGAAATACAATCGGCGGCCGCTGTTAAGAAAAACCTTTTTTTCATAACTTTTTTTGCGATGTTGCTCGGACCAGGGCTTGAACCTAGGCGCACTTCTAACCACTACACCACAGCGACCGCTGACTACTTAAACCGACTAACTATGAACTAAATATTTTTGAACCAATTAGAAAAAATAATACTTAATCAATAAACCGAATATATCTTTTCTTCAACATAAGCAGTTTGGTATCGGAACATAGTCATTCATAATATTTCAATTTTTAACCCTAGTTTTCGCAGTATTAAGGTTCAAATGGTCCAAAGAGCTTAACTTGCCTTAACTCGTTAATGCAAGAGCAAACCCAATACGTTAAGTGAATGTCTACACCTTTTCCAACTGTATTTCAGAGAAACGTAAATGTATATCAGAAAACCAAAAATGTATTTCAGAAAAACGCAAATGTGTTTCAGAAAAGAATAAATGTATTTCAGATATTCAATATGACTTTCAGAAAAACGCAAATGTGTTTCAGATAAACTCAAATGTGTTTCAGAAAACCGCAAGTGTATTTCAGATATTCAATATGACTTTTAGAAAAACGCAAACCTATTTCGGAAAAGCTCAATTTTGTTTCAGAATACCACAAATGTGTTTCAGAAAAGCGTAAATGTATTTCAGAAAAATTGAAATGTGTTGCAGATAATCACAAATGTATTTCAGAAAAATACAAATACATGTATGTTCCAAAATTTTTTATCCTTTTGCTTGGTGTATTAAGTCTTCCAAGTACTACAAACGTCTTTCGACCACCCCAGGTCCATTCACAACAGGAAGTGAAATATGCGCAATTGCATTTTCTAAAGAATGTACATTTGTGTTTTTCTTAAATACATTTTAGTTTTTCTGAAATACATTTGTGGTTTTCTGAAATATAATTGAGCTTTTCTGAAATGGGTTTGTGTTTTTCTGAAAGGCATATTGAATATCTAAAATACATTGTGGTTTTCTGAAACACATATTGAATATCTGAAATACATTTACGCTTTTCTGAAACACATTTGAGCTTTTCTGAAATAGATTTATGGTTTTCTGAAACACATTTACGTTTCTCTGAAATACAGTTGGAAAAGGTGTAGATAACATAAGTACTACAATCTAAGCTCTAGATATTTTATCATATAAGTCCACGGTTTCACTTAAGTAGACATGCTAAATACATATGTATAAATAGACAGCATTCAAAAATTTCAACTCACCTTAATTTCGATTGCAGCTTAGTATAGTTAACCGCAGTTAAAAGCATAACACGCTCCTCGCCTACATTGATCAGAAAGAGCTTACGAAATCTACCGTTAAGCGTTAGTTGTTGTATGGGCTCGAAATTTGTTACTGTATCGATGCCTACTTGACCCAACTTCGCTGCTTCAGCGTTTTGCGCCAACAAACCAGCAGGCAATTGATAAATCTCCAAGAAATCTTCCAGTGCGATCACCAATAGCAAATAATTACGCCAAATAATTACCTGAAGAAATTTAAAAATAAATTTATTTTAGGCACGAAAATCGATTACTGCGGTGCTGTCAGATGTATAAAGGATAACTCCATTTTTAATATTTTCTCATCTTAATAGCTAAGTTCCAGAACGTGAAATGGAGTTATCATTTTAATATCTGAGAGTGTTATTTGTTTTTTTTTCTTTAGTCACCTCCGCTGCCATAGGCTCCTCTTGCTTTACGCTGCCTGCCAACACGCCAGTTAGGGACAAACGTTTCTCCTGTCCACTAACAATTAATTCGTACAATTCCTTGCCGTGCAAAACAAAAAGCCGCTGTGTAGCAATGTCATGCATTATATGTAAATTTCTTTCGTTTTGTATATTCATATCCAAAAATGGTAAACGAAATCGCAGCGCATTTGATTGGAGCGGTGGTACAGCAGCAGTGGATTTGTCAGCACATATCGATGGGATTGGCGGTGATGCTGGTGCAAAGGGCACCACATTGGCAACATCGGGCCGCACTTGGCACAGACACTTGGTGTAAGGAGATATTAGAATTTAATGCATGACTTATTGAAAATTATGCGGACTTACCACTTTTAATAAGATAATGAGCAGGAAAGTCAAATAAGAATGCATTTCCAGTGAAATATTTATCAGAAAATCATGGGTGCTTAATACTTAATAGCTTCTTTCTTGTCTTTTTTCTTTCTAGCATATACTTAGTATTTCCAGCAGGTGTAAAGCGCGTGTAGTTTTTCAAGAGCTAACGGATAGTACAACAGCAAACACAACATACAAGGAGTTAATTAACACTAAATGAAATGTGGATGAAGTGAAAGAGAACTAAGATGAAATGGAGTGGGAAATGAATGTCCAAATAAATAACCCATAATGCGAATATTTAATGAGAGACTGTAAGTTATCACTCAAGACATGAGCTTATAACAATTATTTCAAAGCCGCAGGCAATGGATTGATTGCAAATAGGTACAAGATATACAGGGTGTCAAAGAAGTACGACGATAAACTTGAGGAGAAGGTAGGTGGGGGTGATGAGCTCCCTGATAAGCAAAAAATTTTCAGTTTAAAGTGTCACCGTTTTTGAAATATTGATATTTTTTTAATTAAAAAAACTGTGCCTTCCATGTATTTTCTTTAAATGCATGTACAAACAAGGCTATACTTAAAGCCAGTTTCACGAAAGAAATTTAAGTGAATATTAATTTTTTTACTTGAATTTAATATGGAAAATAACAGAAAAAAAAAATTATTTTTCACTTAAATTGCTTTCATAAAACCGATAGTTAGTGATTTTTTTTTTAAATTTACATGCTGTTAAAGAAATTACATTAAAAGGCCCAATTTTTTTTTTATTCAAAAAATATCAATATTTCAAAAACGGTGACACTTTTACCTGAAAAATTGTTGCCTATCAGGTAGCTTAGGCCCCACCAAACTTCTCCTCAAGTTTGTTGTGGTACTTCTTGGACAGCCGGTATACATGGATTAGGATGGTCCAAAACTCCACAGGAGAATCAACTTTTTTGAATGTTCCTGCTGCGACCTCACAGAATTATAGAAAATTAAAAAAAGACACCCGACGCCGGGGCTAAGAAGTTTGCCATGTTTTTAAAATAGAGAAAATATATTTTTTTTAAGAATTGCTATAAAAGCGATACAAACAACTATGGATGGAATAAAAATATATCCCTTTAGGAAACTTTAAAAAAATAAATTATGATGCGAAATTTGACTAAGTTTTTTTGCTGATCATGCTTTGTGTGCCTACGAACAAAGAAAAACTAATTTTGTATATAGAAGAAAAGATTATCGGTTGTAAAAAAATCAGTAAAATTTTAAGGTTAAAAATGCAATTTTATTTTTTGAAGATTTCCAAATCAGTAAAATTTTAAAGTTAAGCATGCATCATAATTTTATTTTTTGAAGATTTCTGAAGAGAAATATTTGTATTCGTTCAAAAAATATTTGTTTTTAACGATTAATACCAGTTCTACGAAAAAATTTATTTTTCCAATATAAAAAAAATTATAAACTTCAAAGCTCTGGCGGCACCAATTAATGTGAACCAATTTCAACATAAAAAATACGTGTGTCCTTACTTTCGATATTATTCAGTTCTGGGGGGTGGTTGGAAAAAATGTCGACCACCCTAAATATATGTATGAATATTATTTTGAACAGTTTAAGTGACCTGTAAAAATCGAGCTTCTGGTCAAGAAACTGTATCAAACAATAGAAACAAACCGGCACACCGTGGTTCAGAGCTCACATTTAGCAGGAAAAAATTCGTATCTCCTGCGAACCATGGCGGATTATTCTCTCTACCGGTGCCGGAATTATAGCCTAACCTAGGTCACAAGAAATAGATAAGATTCACTTTCCGTTAAATTATAAAAAATATGACAATATCATTGTCAAATGAAGGGTAATCTTACGTGTTTTAGTCCAGACATATTAGGGCGGTCCTTAAAATGAAATTTTAAGTCTCACCCCCTCAATCGGCAATACCATGGTCAAAGATATCACATATAAATTTTAGTCCCGATTGGAGACGACTAAGGCGTGTCGCACAGGGGTCAAAGTTCAGATTCCTCTTTGGAGACTAATATACAATGAATCTGAACTTTGACCCCTGTGCGACATGCCTTAGTCGTCTCCAATCGGGACCAAAATTGATAAGTGATATCTACGCCTACAGTAGTATCGATTTTGGGTACTAGATGAAAAAAAATTAATGTAATTTTTTGAGTTTCCATAGAGGAATCTCAACTTTGACCCTTGTGCGACACGCCTAAACGGTCTCCGATCAGGTCCAAAATTTATGTGTGATATCTTTGACTATATTAGGTATTGAGGTTTAGGGAATCTGGGGTAAAACGTGCTTTATACATTTAAGGACCACCCTAAGACATATTTTCGGGTTGCCACCCAGTCAAAATTTTAAAGTTATGTTACCATATCCGCTTTAATAGTATTTCCGAGAGAATACTTTCTAAAGATGAATGTATTTTTATGTTTTGTTAAACATACATGAACTTCCATGTATTAAGCACATTTTTTACGTTTTTCCAACGCCCACATAAAAACAGTGAAGTTTGTTTTTCATAACATTGCTTTTATTTCGTTGAAACCAGACCTGTTAAATAATGGTTAATAATCATAATGATTATTAATTAAAGCACGTTTTCATTGGGTAACGGTTTAATGATTAAATACCATTATTTCCACCTTTTTAATGATTAATAATTAATTAATTTCAAAAAAAAAATAATAATTAACTAATTAATTAATTTTAATTACATGATTATTTTGTTATTTTTAATTATTTTCAATTATTTTTGAACTTTTTTAGTTGCATGATTAATATAATTATTTTATTATTTTCAATTATTTTTGATTTTTGTTTTAAATTTTATGATTTATTTCAACTTGTGAATAATAAATTGCAACGCAGTTAATATACATATGATGAGAATTAATACAGTAACATAAGATCATACATGTTAAATTCCAATTAGAATTAGCAATTGATGCAATTGGTTTATATTCTCTAATTCATTAAACAATTAGAATTAGTTCAACTAATTCCCATTAGATAATTGAAATTTTTATTCTAATGGTAAATCTAATTGCAATTAGTTGCCATTAGCAAAAAAAATTGGTTTACCTTTACAATT
>JAPVRG010251654.1:1352-12904 GCA_029783565.1 Rhagoletis cerasi
TTGTCAAGCTAGTTGCTAAGTCATTACTGTTAAGGCTTACCAATCGTAATATAGCCCGGAAATTTCCTTCATGGCCTCCATGGCCATCGCTTAGGGAGACCGAGTTCGTTTTTCCTCTCAAAGCAATGTTTTAGTGGTCACATAATAAAACAGTTTGAATAATAGGTATTAAAAGCTTTCGGTTTTCTGCAATTTTTTTGCTGAGCCCCCATCGATTTGAATGTTAACCGGCTTCTGAGTGTTATTCGAAATACATAAACGTTTATTTAAATTAAGTACCGCATTTTGATGGTATTTTAACCCCGCATATTTCTCAAAAACTTCAGTTACCTTTTTCCAATGATGAATTTAATTTTTTATTTTATTTTAATATATAAATAGAAATCTCTCATTACCCTGCAGGAAATTCAATTAATTTGAAAATAATTTATAAACAACTTTATTTTCAATGATAACTAATTGAAATTCTCACTTTTTTACCTGCAACGAACTCATTTATTTAACATGGCGATGTCCTAGGAAGCAGTCAATTGCCTTTTCCTGCATATATTTTCAATTACTTTAAAATGCATTTGGTTCGAAAGACTTTAAAATTAATATTTTTCGCTTGAATGCGCCTTCGTTCTGCACTTCACAGATGCTTTTTCATAGTTCGGAGACACAAAAGAGAAATTCTTATTATCATTTTAGCATTTTGCCTCTGACGGCATTCGAACCCGTACCTTCTGGAAGCCAACAAATAACAGCAAGTACCTCTGCACACTCAGCCACAGCCAGACATGTAAATATGTTTTCAAATGTTCGCTTTGAATTACAATGAGCAAGTCAATAGTCCGACTCTGCATATGATTTTAACTACTTTCAAATGCATTTGGCTTAAAGAACTTCGAAAGTAGTTAGTTTCCAACTACTTTCTCAATTGATGGTTCATGGGTAAAAAAATAGTATTTGTTCCAAATTAATTTTTCAATTAGTTGTTTAAAAAAAAACCACTTCCTTCCGACAGGGTAGCTTACCGAGAGGCTGCATTCCTACGCCACCGACTTTGGGGTGAAAAAATACGCAAATTTTGCAATATGCTGCATTTTCTATTTTTGAATATGCAAGCCATTGCCATCCCACTGCAGGTAACTCACGATTTGCAAGTCTTTACAGGAAGCTGTTCCCGTGAGCCACCTTCCGTAAAGTTTTTAATGGCGAAAACAGATTTCCCTGCAAATCCTGAAGTACCTGAAACAGGCTTATAATTTGCACCTACACTTTGATACAAGTTCTCTGCTACTGTGCCCAGCTTTTAGCATCCATATTTTACAGATATTAGGGCATTACGTAGTGAAATGTAGCTCATTTAGGATAATATTTTTTTTTTGTATATAAAATATGTAAAAAACATCAAAACTTGTGCATGGCGATTTTCGTTTCAATATTTTCAACTCCTTTTCGTATTTTTTATAAAACTGCTTACAATATCTTAAACTTAACGTGAAGCTAAGAAACTGGTAACACTTCTTAGCCTTTTAACGAAATATGTATGCTATGCTTAAAAATAATTGTTGCTGTTCCCTTACGCTTGTGGCGGAAAATGAAAAGGTAATAACAATTTTGATTTTGCTTACATGTGAAAAAGGCAATGGGGGGAAGGGAGGGAGAGGGGTTTAACCCCCAAGTGCGCTTGAGGGTGCATATCCTAAAGGCGAAACTCCCACGCCTTTTTATACGCATGCTATGAAGGTCTGTCTCAGAGAAGCAGGGGATAAAAAAGTTAGAATTCGAAATTCGACAGCAATGTGCCAATTCAAGTCCGATTTATTCCAGGGTGTCATTGTAGTGTCTGCCAGGGATGGGCGTAGTCAGGAAAATTAATAATTGAATAAGAAAAAATAAGAATAATAAATTTGAATGACGAATAAATTTGTATTCCTTATTCAAGTAATTTTCCTTTATCATGGAGAAAAATCAAATAACGAATAAATTTATATTCTTCATTCAGGTAATTTCCAATGAGAATAAATTTTTATTTTTCATTCAGGTAATTTCGAATGACGAATAAATTTATATTCTTCATTCAGTTAATTTCCAATGACGAATAAATTTTCATTTTTCATGGAGAAATATCAAATAACGTATACATTTTTATTCATCATTCAAGTAATTTGGGATGACGAATAAATTTTTATTGACCAAGTCGGCACCAGTTCTGGAATCAGTTCCGTTCCCAGTTTGGGTTCTGTTCGGAACAGTTCCGTAATCAGTTTGGCACCAGTTCGGTACCAGTTCTGGAACCAGTTTTGGACCAATTACTTGAATGAAGAATAAAATTTATTCGCCATTCAAACATAGAAAAATTATGAATAAAATTTTATTTTTTATTTGAATAAAAATTCATTCAAAAACGCCCATCCCTGGTGTCTGCTATACTACTTATGTACTTATTAACAAGCTGGAGAATAAACGAGTAACCGAAAGCTAGAGCTACTTTGACCGGCTACCTGGAAATAGAAATAGAAAGTGGTGAATCTACTGTTATTTTTTAATGAGTAGACTTATTAGTATGACAGAATGTCTTTTGATGATACCCATAAGAAGGCTTATTGCAGATTTGTTGCACTTCAAAAGTTCAAAAGTCCTTTTTTTGCTTAAAGTCGGCCATAAAGATCTTGAGACGTCACTTTAGTTTGAAGTGAATTCGTTATGGTGGTTAACATTAATAAATTTTTTCTTGGTAGATCATAAATAGGTGGTTCAGCAGATATATCTGCATCGCATATTTGGATTTCCGAGCAATTTCTTTTCTTATAATATTGTCTGAATATCCAGGAAAGAGTGACGTTGACATGAACCAAAGATCCTAGCGAAGTGCAATTGTGCCTCCTGGTTGTCAACGAAAATAGTTACGTTTGCCGTTAAGTATATTCGTATCGTATTGCATAAGCCTAGCTTCCTTCTCTATGACAAATACATATGCAAATATCTCTTCACAAACTCAGCGCAGTGGCCAGGAAAACATTATTACTACCTGACCTGATCTCCAAAAGAGACCATCCCTTTATTTATCTTTGAATCATCTTTGCTATTACTATGGCTTTATATTGTTGGAAACTATATCTTCTTCTTATTTGGCTCTACAACTGTTCGTCGGACTTTGTCTTTTGCAAGGTTACGCTAGTTTTATACACCGAGTGTAGACGGGTCCTTCGACACTTGGACCTTCCATTGTATTCGTGGGACTCTTCACACTTTTTCTCGTCATCCATGCGTTCAACATGCCCAAACCAGCGCAATCATTGTACTTTTATGCGCTTAACTATGTCCATGCCTTTAAAAAGCTCGTAAGGCTTAACAAATATATCTGGTATAAAATATCAGCCTACCGATCCTATCATACCAAAGATCTGGACCAAAAACCACCACCGTACGAAATTCCCAAATCAAGAGCAGAATTAACGAAATTTGCCATTCGAAAGTTCAGCAGAAGTGGATCACCTATACAGGGAGGTATAGCATTACCAGATACATAGATCTGGAATACATACGAGCCACTTAAAACCAAGGCTTTGCGAGGAGTGAGCAAGCAAAACACCGGTAAACTAACAGATTTTTTATAAAGATCATAGCTATTATGGATCATTGTGCTATATGGCCCTTAGCTACCAATTTTCAAATTTTCCCTTTGTTAGTGCGTAAACACTTCATTGTGTATTACAACCTCACATAAATATAGCCACAAAGTGAGCAACAGGTTGGGTGGAAACCACAATTCTGTGTGCACTGTTAGGCACACTGCACACGAGTCGTACGGCTTTAGACGCGTATTAAACGTGTATTTAAATGGAGAGCCGCGCACGAGTCGTCAGCTTCACGAATTCGTCAAAGCAAGCTGGCTGCAAATCGCTTGGCGTACAGCAGTGCTGGTAACTAGGCGTACGTACGCTTAGAAAAGAGAAAGAAAAAGAAGTTTGTTTACAATTTTTTCGTGTGCATGCATTCATTTTATGAAAATGACGCGTATAATAATAAAAATCGTGCAATTAATTGAAAAAAATTGAAAAAAAAATTGATTTTTCATCACTTGACAAGTCGCTGTGTGTGCATATCCTGAGGCGTAGAGGAATCGTCGCTGCATAAATAATCGAATACGCGTCTAAAGCCATACGACCCGTGTGCAGTGTGCCTTAGTTGGCAAGCCACTTGGCTCGCGTGAATGATGGTAATGGAAAATCCATTCATAAAATTTGAGAACGCGCTTTGATAGAGTTGCGAAATTTCCTTGCAGCAAAATTCAGAGACAGTCTGACAAAGCGCTAGTTCCGCCCTACAAATTTCAGAACTGTCTGAACCAGTGTTGCCGCGAGCTCGAAAAAAATAGTATCGATTGCCGAGCAAAAAAATTATCAAAAGCTAATCCAACTAATAAGTTTTAATTTTTATTTGAAAAATGAATAATAAATGAAATTTTACTATTAAATACATATTTACTACTTAAAAAACTATTTGAATATAATTTGTTTTAACAAAAACAGAAAATGCACTAAGGAAAAATTAATATGATTTTTTCAAACAGTTAGCGATTTGAAATTTTTTAACGGAAGAAGAATTTTTAAACACGCTTAAAAATAAATTTGTTTGAACACACATTTACAACTTCTTTCTGTAGCTGAGTGCGCAGAGGTACTTGCTACTATTTGTTAGCTTTCAGGAAGGCCCCGGTTCGAATGCCGTCAGACGTAACATATAATTTTTGAGTTTTCTTTGTTTTTTTCTTAATTACTAAAAAGCATCTGTGAAGTGCAGAACGAAATCGTATTCAAACGAAAAAATCTCAACAAAAAAAAATTAGTTGAAAGTAAGCCAAATCAGTCTGTGTTTGCTTATTTGCATATTAAAACACAAACTTATCATAATTCATGCCCTCATATTCTATTCTTAAAAAAACTTTAATAGTAAATACAAATGAATGTAGGATATACATACTAGGGATGTGAATTCCGGGATCCCGGCCTTTTTTAAGTACCGAAAATCCCGTGATTATTTGCCAAGAATCCCCGGATTTTCGGAGACTACTTTTTTATACGGATTTAAATATTTTATGATCGATTATTTGCCAAGAATCCCCGGATTTTCGGAGACTCTTTTTTATGACCGATTTAAATATTTTATGATCGAAAAAATAAAAATCAAACAACAACGATTCAATTTGATCGAAAAAATAGAAATCAAATTTTAATAATCATTTTAGTTTTTGTTATTTTTTGGCCTAATAAATATTTATATTGAAAAATTTTTATTGAGCTTGAGGCGGTTTTTTAATGAAAAATCAAGTTTAAATAGCAACAGAATAGTTGCCCTTGATTGTAGTTGGGTTGACAAAATGAAAAAGTGGAAAAAGCAACAACAGTGTACATGGCGTACTTAGCTCAGTGGGTAAAACCTCTGGCTTCGAACGCCGGAGTCGCTGGTTCGAATCCCAGTGAACTCGATGAAGAAGTCTGATGAGGAGATGTGGTGATCTCCGAAATAGCAGCTATAAATTATACCTGATGTAAATGGTTGTTGTTTTTCCACAAAAAAAAAAATTTTTCATTAAAAAACGGCCTCAAGCTCAATAAAATTTTTTCAATATAAATAATCATTTTATATCATTTTTTTTTAATAATGATTACGGTCCTTGCTTTAAACACAAATTTTGTTCTGAAAAAATTTATTTAACGGGCAAATAAATTTTAAGAGCTTTTTATGAGCACAGCACTAAAGGCCACATCACACGATTTGTGCATTTGTACAATTTTGTACGTTTTAACAGTTACACAGTGGTATTTGGAACTTTTCTTATTCAGCTGAATTCGTGAAATTTCCAGACAACACCACTCTGTGACTGTCGAAATTTAGAAATATGTACAAAGGCAGCATTCGTGTGATTTGGTCTTAGGACTTTTAATTATAAGGAACAAATTTAGTTTCCTTTAAACTGGTAATTTTATTGCGAAAACACAAATCCATATTTATCAGCAAAATGTTTCGAAATTTGGCATTTGGGAATGAAAATGTATCAAAGTATCAAATCAGAAAAGTATCAAAAAAGATACAATTGTATCAAAAGGCAGCACTACTCTACCTCAAAGTGGCTGCAGAGCGGCACTTGCGACGTGCTAGTGAAAGCTGAGAACTAAATGTACACATTCTCACTTCTCTTACAGTAAGAAAGTAGGTCCGCGAGAAGAAATCCGACTCTAATATCGTTGGACGCGAGTTCAAATCGCTGAGGAAGCAGTAGTGAGTTTACAGAATTAATGAATATAAATTGTTGCGTGCCGCTTAAAAACTGAAGGAAATAAAATGCAATCTGTGAAAGAAGAAAAAAAAAACGAAAAAATATCCAAACATCGAATCTTGAAAATTTTTTCTATTGTCTCAGATTTGTCCTAAATGGAACCAGTTCAGAACGAGTTCAAAAGTTCTGCAGAGATGCGCAATTGCCAATTCGTTGGACATCGCCATGTTAAAAAAGACAGTTGAAAGCATTGATTTGGGATAGATGAAGAACCAGTGCAGTTCCTTTTCAAGCAAGTTCGGCGCGAGTTCTGAACCAGTTTGATTTGCTGCAGGGTTGCTGTAAATTCATAACTGTAATGACGCATGAACCCGAACGCACTTACGTATGAATGCACGCGCCTTGATTTGTGTGTATGAGTGTACAAATGCTTTAAGCCATAACTGTAGTCATTCATTAGCTGTTAAATACTTACATTCACATACATAAGTAGATACTAATTTACATGTAATTCGTTGAAAGCGAAACAAAAGTATTTGCATTGTTGTGGCATTCCAACCATTGCTTGTGGGTTGTAAGCGCTTTTAATGTACATACATACATATGCATTTACAGAGGTGGGTAAATGCAATTTCATTACAATTCGGAAATTTCTAAAAAAATTCGATAGAAATTCACTAGAAGTTTTCAAATGTTCGTCATCCTTCAACGCATATCACGTTGAATATTCTGTCAGTCAGAGGTAAACAAAAAATTATGTTATTCCACAAGTGATTGAAAAGTGAGTCACTTTGGAGGAATTGCTCTGGAAGCGAAAACATCCCTTTAGAAACAATTTTCAAACTACGAAAAAAACCTTTTGCTGATTTTATACAAAATTGGGGATTTAACAGGAGAAAAATTAACGGAGAAGACAACAAGGAAAGTGTTGTGCAGCTGAAAAGCTTCCCAGAGTTTGGATAGAAAATGGACCCCTTCAAAGATACGCCGTTCAAGTCAACTCGTTTTGAATGCTTTATTCACTGCGCTGTGCCTGGCTGAAATCCAAGTTCTCATTCTTATTTGGCACTACAACCAAAAAACTTCGCCAATTGCATCTCTCCTGTGCGAATCTGTACTTGTACCAGCTGTTCATCCCGCGTGCAGACAGGTTATTCTGTACTTTGTCCTTCATCGTCTATACGTGCAGCATGTCTAAACCGGTACGCTGACTTAAATCAAAAGCCATATTTTGTTTTTGTTATCTGTTTAACCTAATAACAATTTACATATACTCAACAATTTTACTGAGCTAGAGGTCGTTTTTAATAAAAAGGAGGATTTGCCTAGGGATGAAACGATATCATACAGGTATCGATACTTTTACTTGGAAGTAGTATCGAAAGAAAGTATCGATACATGAAAAATATCGGCTCTAAAGTATCGATACGTACTCGTATCGATACTCTTTGCTTTGAAGGTATTCCGCAAGTCACATTAAACAGTTAGCATCATTATAGCAACAACAACAAGCTTCTTGTATTTTGTTGTGTTTTCACGCTGAAATGTTCAAAAAGGTAAACAAAATTTGTCATTGAAGAGTAAAATGTAAATAAAAATTACAGTTTTTGGACCACTTCAATGTGCCTTGGTATTCCGTATGAGCAAAGTTATATTTAATTTTTTTAAATCATAGGTTAATCACTTCGTCATCTTTAGCAGACCTTTTTCTTTTTACCGATGGCGCGATTCTTGTGGTGTTGCTAGAAGCCGAAGTCATCCTAGGCTACTTCTTCCTCTTTTGAGCTTATTGACACATCCAGAGTAGATACGAAGATGGTGTTTAGATTTTCTGGGATAGGCAATATTGAGAATTGTTTTTTTTATAAGAAAAAATGTTTTTTGTGATTAACTTTTTGCACCCTACTCTTTTTCATATCTTTCAATAACATAGCTAGTCTCCCCTGCCTTTAGTATTTTCCGCTTATGTTTTCTGCGCGAAGAATAATAGAGTTACTCAGTGACTTTTACATCGCGTTGAAACGTCTGTACTGAACATTCACCCATTTCACACTTCCACTCGAACAGTTGGGCCGTGTATACGTCGCATTACATCATCGACTTTGGTAAAGCAATTGGATCGTGGAGGTATACTTTGCATTATGTACATCGACTTGGGCGCCTTATCTCGGTTTTCGCCAGCATTAAGCAGCCATAAAGCAGAAGGCCATAAGTGGGAAAGCTTGAAAGAGCACCGGCTCTGAGGTGTATACATATATTTACATATGTGTATTGTATTCTTTATATTACTCATTTTACTTTCTTCAAATTGTTCAAATTAGACTATGGAATAATTTTAGGTATTTTGTTTAGTTTCTCTACAAATATTAAAACGGTAATTGGTTTAGGCTTCCGTTTGTAGTCTTAAATTTAATCACCTTACATGCAAATGTTTGTATAAATTGACTTAAGAATAACTCTAGGTTTCCGAAACCTTTGCAAGGCAGCATTCCTGGTAACTCTGAAATGTTCTAATGGAAATTTCTGGTTATCAAAACTTCTGTCTGTGTCTATCGAAATTTCAACCTTTGCCTATCAAAACTGCTGTAATCCTTTCGTGTTTTACTTTGATTTCCCATTTTTTTTACAGTGTTTGTCACATTATTATAAACTGGTACGGCTTTAAATTAGCAGTACCAGGGTAACCGAGCTTTGCTCGTAAAGAATATACTTTTTCATTTGTTTAAAAATCAAATAAAAAGTCATTGCTTGAAATTATAAATATTTTTTTATGTAACATTTATAGAGGAATTTATTATTTAAGATTACGATATGCACACAGTTGTGTATGTATGTATAGATCTAAACTAATACCCCTTTCCATGTTATATTTTGGGTATGCGGAGAATTTTCTTTTGCAAGAAGTATTTTACTCAAGAAAGTGCCACATATAACATTACGTACATGAAAATCGGCGACGTTAAATCTACTCCAACATACTCAAAAGTATGACCTTGAGCTTTTTGTACTGTCATGGCAAATGCAATTCTTACCGGAGATTGGTGTCGCTGCATTATACATTCAAGTTGACCTATTGACCAGTCCAGAGTGAGAAAAAAAAAATTAAAAATCTTTGAAAACAAAAAATTTGAAAAAACTATATACGTTGATAGAAAACAATGTTGTCAATGAGTAAATATTTTAGCCTAAGCAGCGCCACAGAATTCTATAAAATTCGTATTTTGGAAATAAATTAAACCCATTTTTAACTTTTTAAATCTAATAAATTGAGCAAATAATATTATGTGGCAATCCTATTTAGAAATACGCCAAAAATATACTCGTGGAAATAAATAAGATATAAAGTTTTATTACAAAAAAAAAACAAACAAAAGCAACAACACGTGGCAACCCCCATCGAAAAAATGTCTGAACTAAAATCCTAAAGAACACCCTTCATTTGATTTCAATATTGCGTTGTTTTAGCTGAACTTTGTAGAATAGAAAATATGTGGCAACCTTATACTAATATCCTAAGGGATAACACTTCCTATATATGAAAGACAATTTTTAAAACTTTCTTTGAATACCCATGAACTGTAATATTGTATCTTAATATTCTATACAACCCAAAAAATTTAATAAACATTCGATGGAAAATGTGTGGCAAAACCACACACCACCGAATTGGGGATTTTTAAAATACTTTTCATTTGATATCCATGCTATGATGTTTTATTTAATTTATAAATAATTCTTAATAGATGGCAGCCTGATGCGAATATTATCGGAGTTAACACCTATCTAGATAACCTTAAAATGCAAAACATCATCTGAATAAAAAAGTTCATCAAAATCGTTAGAGCCGTTTCCGAGAAACCTATGGATATGTGTAGATATCAGGGACCGTAACGGTTATGATCTTTATAATAAAAATCTTAATTTAACCGTTAAAATTTGATTTCCATTTTTCGATCAAATTTAATCGTTATTTTATGATTTTCATTTTTGCTATCAAAAAATGATCGTTATTTTTGATTTTTATTTTTTCGATCATAAAAGATTTAAATCGGTCATAGTCATAGTCTCTTTAACAACGGTTAAAAATGATCGAAAAAAATAAAAATCAAAATAGCGTTTATTTTTTGATCGAAAAATAAAAACATGATATTTAACGATTATTTTCGGTCCCTGGTAGATATACATAAACAAGAATTGCTCGTTTAAAGTAATAAGATTAAAAAATATGTTATATTAAAAATTAGGAGGCAACCTTATTTATAAATATGCTCGATATTTTGAGTGTATATGTATTGTGTATACATACATACATATGTACATTCAAAAAAATGCGTGTTGAAACAAAAGGGGCAACCCCCTTCCAAAATGTTTCTTAATTAAGGCCCCTATTATCGTTTGCGAATCGCTGGAAAAAATGCGCGACTCGCCAAAATTTGTATTACTGCTAGCGAGTCGCTCTGTGACGTTCGCGTCAAACGTCAAAATGAAGGGAATGTAAAAAATTCGTTTATTACTGTTAGCGACTCGCCTAAAAAACGTTCGCCGCAACTGTCAAAATCTAGCGAATGAAATTTGAATGTGACTAGCGGATAGAATTTTGATAAAATATTAAAAAACGTTTAGAAATAGATGGAAAATACAAAAAAATGGTAAGATTAACAAAAACGCGTAAGCTAATTGCAAATAAAAAGAATAATTGGTTTGCAGTGTGAAGAAAACAAATTCACAACAATTCAAAAAAATTGTTCAATTAATGGAGGAGCACCCAGAAGTAGCCAAAGGGCTTGGCAGCTTTGGTTCCAGCAAAAAAACCAACACAGAAATGTGGGACAAGTTCGCTGCTGATTTGAACTGTCTCGGACCCCCAATGCGAGATGGCAGAGGTTGGAACAAGGTATCTATCTATTTAACTAAACGCGTTCCCACGACAGTCGGATCTACGTAACCGGAACGACCCAGATTCATATCTGGCCAAGGACTGTCACTCCCGCATCGTTCCCCAAAACTCCTTGGGAAATTTGTATGCGGTTACAACAACAACAAAACATTTAACTGAACGCAGATTTCGAGAAAATTTACAGTAATTTTTTCGTATTTCAGGTATGGCTAGACTACAAATTAATATTGAAGCAAAAGATTGCTGCCAATAAAAGAGAGAGCGTCGCTACTGGCGGTGGACCGTTTACCCAACTGAGTCTTTCACCTTTGGAGCAGTCAGTAGACTCATTGCTTGGTCTTCAATATGCTGTTTGTCCAAGTGGAAGTGCTTTTGGCGGCATCAGTA
>JAPVRG010251692.1:389-10573 GCA_029783565.1 Rhagoletis cerasi
AATAAAATCAAGTAAATATCGATTGGGTGCTAATTTTATATTTAAAAAAAATTTCCGCTGAAAATTCTTTTCGGAAAGTAATTAGCCTGTCGATGAAAATATACCTTTTTTGGTGAAGTGCTCCAAAATCATTTCCAAACTCTTCCAAAGGGTTAATTTTTTCAGCTCCCAGATATTGCTTAGTCAAAAACTTCCATTCAAGCTCATTCTAGTTATAAAGCCGCCATTGGTTGAGGGCTTTAACTTCGTTTAGGATTATCATTTCAATTAGAAAAATATGTATGGAAATGAGAAGGAAATAGTAGTATAGAGATGACCATTCTGGTTGTGACACTTCAATATGTTAATACATTTTTTATAATTATTATCAGAAAATTTAATACGTGGGATCGTTTTCATATGCGAAAGCTATCACCTTGGTATAGTACTTAAGCTCAAAAAAAATAAAAAAAATAAAAAGGCTAACACCAAGATAGCGTTGTACTGGTTGACATTCAAATGGAAACTTTAGTCATTCTTATTTATAAGGCTTTCTTAGCGGTAAGCTTTTACTTTTTCAAGACCAGAGTATCCTTATCTGATTCGTTCGCTGAGTAATGAACTCCGCAGTCGTGAATTTTGGGAGGACTGCAACGAATTGAACTAATGCATCAAGCTCTCAGGAAACTTTTTTTTTTTGTAAATTTTCTATGCCTTTGAAAAGCCTTGGGTGACCTCCAAAACTTGTACTCTTATCTCCAGTCAGCAATCACAGACGGTCGAGTTTTCATCGGAAATTGATAACCTTTCAGTGCTTTCAGTTCCACACTTCCATTCCGAGACATAATTGTCCATTGTGAGTGGCCTCTGTAATTGATGGAGTACCAGAAGGGAGAATATTCCCCCTACCTGGGTAGCTTTGGAAAGCGAAAATACAGATAATCCAGACATTAAACCGCTGAACACCTTGTTAAATCAAATGGAGTTAAAGAGTTCGAAGGCTGCTATCTCTGTCAGACTGGCGAAACAGGGCGACCACAGGTATTTGAGTCACTAAACTGGGGTCATTTGATTCAATTTAATTCTCAAAATGCCAGCTTCTGCAGAGATAACTCGTTGGCATCCGCCATCTCTGGATCATCGGTGTAATAGCACGGAGCGCTGTGATGGTGCCGATAAGAACTCCTACTAGAGATATATATTTCGATTTCAGAAGGTCGTCATCCATATTTTTCATGTCAAACCGGCCTGGTTCTGGTGGCGGCGGTGAGAACTCCTAATGCAGATCTATGTATTATCAGAGATCTTCCGCCTTTTTCAATTTTAACGGAACCCATTATAACTTCGCCACTATACAACTACCACGCCTGGTTTTTGGATATTGTATTTTGTAATGGCTGCGGCTAACTCATTGATCTCCCTTTCCAATGATAAATAAACGTGGTTTCTGTCTTCTTTGTTGGCATCCCAGAGTCATGTCCAACCTTGGTATCAGCTGCTTCATTTCTCTCGATATTTCTATCTATGGGTGGCAAGCAAAGAGTTACTTTGAAATCACCCAGTGATGCTTAGGCGATGAAGCACTTCCGTATAATTCCCAAATACATTACTTAGGATTCTGTTGCTTTCAAAACCACCTGAGTACTTGCTATTTAGAAGAGGACTAGCTGAGTTCTATGTAGCTAGAATGGCGCTGCAGTCGTTTTCCAGGTCCTCAGAGCCAGTCACTTGCTTCACCTTTGAACCATCAGCGTAGAGTGACACAACATCTTATGCCACGGTCTTGGCTTTCTAGTCAACTCTGATTCCATTCATGTGGCATATTTTTTTATTTTAGCATAGCCAATTGTCCGACATTGGTTGGTTTCCACATGGTGGCTTCTCTAAGTCTGAAAGCGCTCTTGCAGCTACAATATAAACAAAAATGTGCAGCGACTGCAAGTAGAAGTTCATTTTGAGTCCCTCTTAAGGTACGCTCCTCAACGTTCCTGATATGTAGCAGTATGCCAGTCTTTACAATTTCCAAACCAGAGTCCTATGGGTTATACATGCCCTCTCAAATTTAGTTTGGAGAAAAGTCTCAAAGTAGCTCTCCCTAATTTCGGCGGGAACTTTTGTTCTGTCTTGAAGGGATTAACTCTTAAGCCGTTCTGGTTGGCCCATCAACAAAGTAGCTCTCCATAACCTCGGGCGGTGGCCTAGTGCTCATACCATTAGCCCACTTATCATTGGCACTAATTTTTATGAAATTTGAATTACTAAATCATCGGTATAAGCGCCAACCTTTATTTCATTTACTTCACGCGACTTGACAGTTTCATTTACCACCAAGAGCTAGAATGCTTCCTTGGGAGTGCCTCTGGTGGTCATGGAGTCAATCCATAGTCCTTTAAAATGCTGAATGGCATATTCTAAAAGTGACCTGCTTATTTTTTTGTACTGGAATCGAAGGCTCCTTAAAAGTTCGGGAAGCCAGATAGGGTCTATCTTTTAGAAATAAAATAATTTAATGATAGTACAAACCACGGAATTAGTGGAGCATTAAGAATCATACCTCATCATCGCAGCACAAACTGCCATTAGGCTCAGGGAAATCGGGTGGTTAACTGGCTCCGAACTACGCCTCCAAAATGGCTCCCAGTAGCTTCTTCTCTATTTACATTCCCTCAAGAGAAGACTGCGTTTTGCCGACCAAACTAATGATCTCCGTTCAGTTTTCGTGGAATCACAAAGGACAGTCTTAATTGTCCAAGTGTGTTCCCTGTCTTGGGCACGCACTACAACCTAACCTAACTATTTCCGATTTCCACAGTATGCGATTTCTACAGTATGCGTGCTGCGCCATCACGAGAATTCTGGCTAGAGACCGTTCAGTAGCCGTATAACTTAAAAATACTATCCAGAGCCCTAGCTGGCCTAAATAGCTGGTATCTTTTAGAGCTTTGACGCCTCATTTGTCATCTCCAAGGTTTTAGAGAACTTCTGAAGGAAGCTTTCTTTGCAGTGGTATTTATGTGACTGCTTTGCTTAATTAATTGTAACTTTTTAAAACTGGACAATGAGATTCGAAGTAGGCCTTGCCTGCACATTACTTAGCTTTGGTCGCCAGTAACACTAATAGTTTTTTTTTTGAACTCTGCACAAGTTATAAATTTTTGTAAAGGGCTCATCAAAACCTTTCAAGCTGTAGGTCGTTTACGTCGATTGGATAATCTTTTCATGAGATATTGACTAGTAACTGAGGAAGGTACCTAAAAACACGTTTTCCGAAAAAATCTCGAAAACGCTTCTTTAAAAAAAGTTAGTGTAATCGCTATTTGACTTTTGCATATATAAGCAGTGTAGGACTAGTCTGATTATAAGCAGTATGCGTTTTATTGTAAAAATCTTCAAAATCGCTTAAAAATTATATAATTGAAAAATTTTTTCCCCAAATAAGATACATTTATCTGAAACCGCTTAACCCACTAATTATCCAATTAAGAAGCCTTATACAAATATAAATATATTTTTACTTTTGTATATACATACAAAGCTCCAATATATGCACCTACGTGAATTTATGAAGCACTGAAGTCGAAAAGTCATTGTAGTTGCGCTGTCTGAGGTCGCTCGCCTTAGCATAGGCATACGAGTTTAAATTAAAAGCGCCTTAAAACAAAAATAAAGGATGAAATCCAAAATAATTTGCATATCCTTTGACGCTCATAACTCAAAGGCATTTATCTCAATTTCACACTAAGCTGCTAAATAATTTGCATGCCTCAAGCAGCCACAAAAGAGGCGGCGGCGAAATTGCACTTAGACGCAGGGCATGAGTTTGTGGAGTTTCGAAAGTTGTAGCTAGTAACAGCTGGAAGAGTTGTATCATAACAAGAGCATGGAGTAGTCTGTGGCAACAGCATGAGTGGCAGCAACTTGTCGGCATCGGTTCTACTGTGGCGCGCCAGTATGAAAATTGTTGTTGCTGTTTGTTGTATAATCCGCCGACTTAAGTCTCATTTAACACTCACAAAAGCAAGGCGCCTATATGTAGATATAGGCGAATTTCTAAATACCGCTGCTAGGTATGTATGCACCTATCAGCAGCAGTACCCAACATACACAGCATGTAAATATTTGAACTTCCTAACCGCACTTGTAGTTGTCTCTTAGTCAGGAAAACATGCTTGAGAGTTTTGAGTCGTCTGTTCTGTGGTTTTAAACACTCTACCGGTATCTATGTGTTTGCATAAATATTAACGAATAAATTTCAATTATTCGCAGCATAAAATGAGGCTAATACTCTAAACGCGCTGCCGGTGTTCGTACTCCTACTCTTTGCCAAGTATTTGCAGCGGCTTTTATTGTCAGGCTTTGATATGGTTGTTGTTGTTTTATTGTTGTCAACACGGTTGTCATTGATTTCACAGCGCGCTAAATTTTACTCAGCACTCACGCTATGTCTACTTATACTTAAGTATTTTTGTTTGCTGCTACTTAATTCCCCAAGAGTTTTACGCATCTGCGGTTTTTAATTTGTTGCTTTAATACTCTTGGCAGCATAACGGTAGCACTAAAGCCTATATCTTATTTTTCTCCTTTTTGCTGCTGTTGCCACCTCTTCTGTCATCTTCTGCTCATGCATTATGCTGTCATCCATTTCATGCGTTTCACCGCCAAGCCCTTTTCAGATTTCCTTTCTCTGGCGCAGATTCCTCCACATTTCATATGCATGTGTGGAAATTAATTTTACACATAGTTCAACCATGCAGCTTTCTAACCGCAGAATTTGACTTTCTAATGAGGCGCGCTCGAGAGCTTCATTTCCACGCCGCTTTTGCTTCGTTAAGTCGGAATGTGCAAGTAATATTTTCTGTTACGTATACGCTGTTTCTTCCTTTTGTGAGGTACTGGAAAAAATGTAAAATTAAATTGTTTGGTCCTTTTCTACCAAGATTTCATTAGCGGAAAAAATATGTGGAATTTTAATTTGTTTTTAAGTGCCTTTTCTCAGATGAGCCATTGCAGGTGTGGTAAATACTTCTATTGGAGGAGTTTATCTATGTAACAAGAACAACTAATATCCAAAATTAAGGAGAGCTTTTTCTTAAAATGAACATTTGTTGATTTTTATCTTGAATATTTTATCTTCGCATATAAAGAAATTAACCTTGAATCTGTTCATCGGATCAGATTGACGTTGGCTACTTTTTACGTCCCAATAAAATATACAGTAAATCAGATCTCACCAGCTAATTTTTGTTGCTTGAAATAAGAAAACGTGTCGCTCTCGGGCAACTCGCCTGGTTACGTCATTTCCTTACTACCTGAATGAGTCGTTTTCTTATCGCTTTAAGTACATATAAATAGAGTAAGCACTGCACGAGTAGGTCAATTGTGCTCTCAGCTCATCACAACACTGAATTTAGCCCCAAAGACTCTATGAATTTTAGAATATATCCTGTTGTTAGCGAGTGTATGTGGTCTTCTTTTGGTCATATATGTGATATGCACTTCTCCCCTATCGAACTCCAGGTAATGGTGGAATGTTGTCTATTTGGCGGAGTCACAAAAGCGACATGGACCGCTTGGCCAGATCCATAGCTTTTGTAAGTGGCCTTTAAGCCTGTAATAATTTTTAGCCTCTACCAGGGGAGGTTTATACATATGTAAGGATAACTATTCGGCTTTTTCATTTCCTTGGACTCTCGTGTACCCAGGTTGAAGGTTGGAAAGCACCAAAATTTTAGCAATTGAAAATTTTACAAATTTCACCATCATTAGCAAACAAGAGCCAATTTGCAAAAACTAAGGGCGTATCCGGACTTGTCGATCAAAATATGTCTTAGAAATATGCATGCCTTTCTGCATTTTTCTGAAAAAGCTTCTCTGTGAGCTTATGGCAACTGATACATAAATATGTCACGAAAATTATCCTAAGATAATTGCAATTAGTCGTTTTTCTCCCATGAATATCTAGTTATGATTAAGTTCTATTAAGTTATGGTTAAGTTTATTTTATTACTGAGCCGAATAACACTTAAAATAATTTGGACCGGTTTTTTTGTGCAACCATTCTTCTATGCGTCGTGTTGATCCACATTTTATCGAACCCGTAGGCCATCGGGTAGCCGGATAGCATAAGTGCGGTAGGGGGTGGTCTTTCAACTCCACAAGGCCCAGGATACTGCCCAAGGCGGTACTCGCCAGCTCCGGGAAGAAGCCGACATTAGCCTTCCGGTTTGGAACCTCGACGGCGATGACCATTTTTTTGGAGCCCCCTTCCAGGGTTGTAGGTTTGGCGCAATTCCTCATAACCAATACTTTGTCACCGCGTACTAACTTTCAACAACCGTCCAGTCTGGTAGAAAGATGCAGAAACTTTATTTATACTTCCTTTGAGCTCATTCGTTACTGCCTAATCTTCTCGAAAATGGCCGAAAGAATTTTCTGCAGCTGCCCAAGAGACCACAGTGTATTCGGATAGTCCTTTGGCCAAAGTCCAATTTTTAGGATGTTTTCAGAGTTTCGGTTTGAGTGATCGGCACGTTTGTGACATAAGCGAAGGTAGATTTTTTGTTGCTTCAGTCGGTCCCGTGTCAAAAAGACCTATTTTCCTGGAATTCACTAAGCTATTGCTGTTTTCATTGGCCCCGCGTAACAACGCCATTTCCAGCTTGCCTCTGGCCATAGGCAGCAGGGATAATCTTCTCGCCTCCAACTCGGTGGTTTCTCTGTGAAGAAAGTATTTGAAGCGTTTATTTTCCGCTACAGAAAGAATCCTTTTAGGAGTGATAGCCTTCTAAGTTTGAGGCGGGAGTAGATGATCATGTTCGTCCCTGGGTATCTCTGTGCCATCGCCATTAGGAACAGAGTCCAAGTTGGTAATCCCAGATTGCCATGCGAGCCGTTTAGCCTAAAGACCTTTTCGTCCATTGCAATGGTGTCAGATTTTGCTTCAGCAGTATTATTTCATCCGTTTCGCCCGCCACGATCGCAATTCGTTCAACGAGCTCGTTGGGCATGAAGTACTTTTTTGAGTTAGCCGGCTGCGGCCCACTGGTAGAGGGTAAGCGTCATCCTTAAGAGTCCGACTAGAATTGAGGGAAAAATACATACATAGGTCATCCAAAGCAGAGCCCCGGTACCCCGGACTGTGTGTAAGTTTGGTTAAAATCCGTCCACGCGTTTGAGCGTCAAGTGGCGACACGAAAAAAAGTGTTTACTTTTTATAATATGTATAGATACAAATAGTCCAAAATTCATCATCCATTTCATTTTTTTCATTCCCATTTAACCAGTCCTCGTTCTTCTTTAAATTAAATATTTATGTATACTGGATGGAAAATCAAGTCATGTAACGACATTTTGAATAATTAGACATATGCCTTTTATGATAAACAATAAGTGTTCTGTTAAGGTGATGTTCGTTTCAGAGTTCTGTCACTTGAAACAAGTATGTATTGTAAAATTTTTTTATGTAGGTATTCAGACCCATGACTTTACTGGCCTAGTTTTCAAACTTTAAATTATGTTTGCTGCCAAATCTTGTAAAATCGTGTCACCCAAGGGGTTTAGTATTAGTGACAAGTTTAAAAAACGACAAAATGTTACCTTCACCAATATAATTTTTTCCGCCGAAATCCCACTGTGCGTCGTGTTGATCCACATTTTATCGACATTAGCCTTTCGGTTTGGCACCTCGACGGCGATGACCATTTTTTGGAGCCCCCTTCCAGGGTTGTAGGTTTGGCGCAATTCCTCATAACCAATACTTTGTCACCGCGTACTAACTTTCAACAACCGTCCAGTCTGGTCGAAAGATGCAGAAACTTTATTTATAGTACTTCCTTTGAGCTCTTTCGTTACTGCCTAATCTTCTCGAAAATGGCCGAAAGAATTTTCTGCAGCTGCCCAAGAGACCACAGTGTATTCGGATAGTCCTAAGTCCAATTTTTAGGATGTTTTCAGAGTTTCAGTTTGAGTGATCGGCACGTTTGTGACATAAGCAAAGGTAGACTTTTTGTTGCTTCAGTCGGTCCGGTGTCAAAAAGACCTATTTTCCTGGAGTTCACTAAGCGATTGCTCTTTTCAATGGCCCCGCGTAACAACGCTATTTCCAGCTTGCCTCTGGCCATAGGCAGCAGGGTTAATCTTGTCGCCTCCAACTCGGTGGTTTCTCTGTGAAGAAAGTATTTGAAGCGTTTATTTTCCGCTACATAAAGAATCCTTTTAGGAGTGATAGCCTTCTAAGTTTGAGGCGAGAGTAGATGAGCCAGTTCGTCCCTGGGTATCTCTGTGCCATCGCCATTAGGAACAGAGTCCAAGTTGGTAATCCCAGATTGCCATGCGAGCCGTTTAGCCTAAAGACCTTTTCGTCCATTGCAATGGTGTCAGATTTTGCTTCAGCAGTATTATTTCATCCGTTTCGCCCGCCACGATCGCAATTCGTTCAACGAGCTCGTTGGGCATGAAGTACTTTTTTGAGTTAGCCGGCTGCGGCCCACTGGTAGAGGGTAAGCGTCATCCTTAAGAGTCCGACTAGAATTGAGGGAAAAATACATACATAGGTCATCCAAAGCAGAGCCCCGGTACCCCGGAAACGCTGTCTTAAACCACCAGACGACCTCCAAGTGATCGGAATGCACATTAGAAGACACACTTACATAGTGCATGTAATGTCTTGCCTAAGGAAAAGATTATGTAAGGTTAAGGTGTATGACTATCTTTGATGAAGTGAGACATATTTGGACTAGCAAATTAAGCTGCCCTTGTTATACCTTTGAAGAATTAGGAGAGTACTAGGAGCAACCAAGACCACGTTAGTTAAAAAGGAGGACTCAGTTAGCTTTTTGCGCAATTACTTTTGTTAGATAATAGCAGTTTGCATATGGCATGTTTAGAAGCATATTTAGTCCGCCTGTTTGCCTGTGGTACCACTTAAATGAGCTTCTGCTTCCATGCTTACTTACTGACCAATAAAGTTGAGCCACCGCGCTCATTCTTATTCCGAACAAAAGCATTGACAGCTTATAGATATTTTATACTACATACCTTTTTTTCAACACTTTTTCTATTTTTACACTTATATCTGTCACAATTGGCCTTAATTTCTAAACACTAAAAGTGTTGCTGTTATTCAGACAAACAAGTTTAAAAGTACAACGAAGGCTACGCTTAAACTGTCAGTGCAATTAAATATGAATAAACTATTTAGAAACAACCAAAAGTTGGACACACTTCCAAACGGCTGCCCAAACTTAGTTTATGTTTCGTGCGTTGCTATGTTTAAAAACATTTTCCTCAAAGCAGGCTACGAATTCAAAAAAAGTTTTCTTAGTTAAACTAAGAGTTTGGCAATTCGTCGTCGTCTCTGCAGTGATAAGCAAAATAAGAACAAAATACAAACAAGCAAATGCTATGGCCTTCACAAAAGAAAAGAAAAATTTGAAAATACAAACGTAATAAAGCAATCCTTGCATCAGCGGACAGAGTAGAGTGTTCCAACAACAGCATCAAGTGAATTAAAAAACTATTTTTATATTTGCGCTTCCAACTTTTAACATTTCACAACTTTATGTACTACAACTTACAACATTGGCAACAAGAAATTTGAATGGGCGACAATATTTGTGCCATGGGCATTTGTGCAACATGAAACGGGCACTGCTGCAGCGGCTGTTGGTGAATGACAGGGGCAGAAGTAAGTAGAAACTAAATGTAAATAGCAAGCGTTGCATCAAAGAGTAGCAGCATAACAATAGCAATAACTTTTCACTTGGAATTTAAGAATACTGAAAGTGCCAAGTGTCGCAGTGAAATATTTTTTTTGCTATGGCAGCATTTTTTGAGAGTGCATCATTAACTTTCATGTTATTCACACTTAAGAATTTCAATAGTGAGTAATTCAGAAAGGTGATAGGGCGTTTAAATATGGGAAGATGCAAGGAAGGGAAGCTATAAAAAGACACAAGGGAGTTAAACGTGCGTACTGAAGAGCAGTGTCTAATCTGTTTGCAAATCTTGTGATAAGGCGTTGAAAGAACCTTCTGCAGAAAAACACATTTTCAAAGAAGACGTAGTGGATTAATGAGCGGGAAGTGATCCCTAATTAATTACCACTTTAAACGAAATTGGCAGCCTTCAGCCAAAGAAGAAAATAGTTCCGAGCAGCTTCAATAGACTGGGTTGCGCATGACAGTTTGTAATTAAATGTAGGGGGG
>JAPVRG010251730.1:0-12004 GCA_029783565.1 Rhagoletis cerasi
ACTCAACCTTAACCTATGACCCTTATAGTTTACGGATAAGTAAAAATTTAAATTTTTAATCAAGGTATTTTGTTGTTAGAAAGTAATTTTTCTTTACATTTTACTCTTTTACTCTCTTACTCGGGTGTCGTGAGTACCCTTAGTGTTTCGACGAAACTCGGAACTGGAGAACTCTATTTTTATTAAATTTTCAAACTTTATTTGAGTTAGGGCTTTTGTGAGTTAGGACCTTTCTATATTAAGGTAACGATATGTATAGCTAGTATGTAGATTGGGAAAGTAATAATGGGATAACTTTAGAAATTTTTGCGGGTGAATTGCTTACCTCCACCTTCGCATACGCTGAGTGCTCTTATAGCAAGGCGGGAGGTAGAGAGTAATGTCAGAATATTTAGATAGCCTGACACTATTCTACATTCCTACAGTAATGAGAAATGCCCTGGTAACTGTCATACCCTCATTAGTCAAATTTGTTATCCTTGTTGTGGGGCTTAGTATACATCAGTGGCGATACAGCTTTTGCTACATGCGCGTCCATATAAAATCAGTAAAAATCTTTTGCCACCGGAACAGCACCGGTTGCTGGGTGAATAACTTAGTGAGAGGGCAGGACCAGGATGAATTTATTCAAATAAAAATGCTTGGGTAGGCGCTGTGACCAATGGTAACCATCAGTTACCACCTCTGCATGGTTGTAAGTAATGCAGAGTCCCTACGACTTATAGAGCTGTAGCATTGCCGCTTCAAAAACTCCGAAAGGGTTTTTTTGGGAGGTGCACCAAGCGAGATTGTGGAGCACCGGTTATTTATTCAATTTAAAAAGTGGGTAGACGCTATGGCCAATGGTAACTATTTGTACCACCTCTGTATGCTGGAAGTCATACAGAGCCCCAAGGATGGTGGTGCGTCAAGCTAGCTGAACATAATTAAGGATGCCATCAATTAACTACTTTAGTAGGTTTTGCTATGCGGCATTTGAGAAGTGCATGTGCATAAATAATTTATGATATGAAATGTTTGCACATGCCGCTTTTCACATATTTGTGTATACGTATATGCTTTATATCCGGTTTGGTACCAGTTGATGGCAGTGTAGCATATCTTTAGGCACAAGGTGATATTAGTCGCCTAAATTCTGGGTGTACGTACCTTTAGTCATAGAACAAATGAAAGCCATTATAATCAGAGGTGAATCCGAGTACCCCCTTTGCGATATTATCAAAGAGCTGCATTCCAAAACGTCAAAATACAAAGCATCAGTGTCTTTTACATATTTCTAAACCGCACTAAAATAATAAGTCTAACTTGCGCAACCTAGTTGAAAAGTAGCATCTTATCGTGGTTGCGCACATTTGGCATTATTTTGACGTTTTGGAATGCACCCAGACTAAGACTTAATTTAAAAAGATGGCTAGTCAGCTTTCCTTTCATCAGTATAAGAGCGCTGCTGGATAGAGTCATGAGCGCTTCATGGGATATAGATCATTGCAACAATCGAAGCGTAATATCCAGGACTCATTCGAAATAAAAAGTTCCTTTAGAGTAGAGACATAAATAGCATAGGCAGGGATAGCTTTGGAAAACAGTTCCATACATTGGGAATATGAGAACTCGAAAATATGAGCTCTCGCTGTTTCTCTTTTGGAGCGATAATATTAATATGACTACAAAATTTGAGAACAGATTCAATTCGTACTCAGAAACATGGCACCCTGGAGCACTCCCATTTGGAAAAGCTACCTGCCTCCAAGCGAACACCTTACGCTAGTACATAGGCAGCTCGAAAAAGACGGAAGATATAGAAGCTAGACCCACGATAACAGATCTGAATACTTACGGAATCTCATGGACGAAGCCTTTTTGCGGTAGGTCGACACACTAACAAAAATGAGCTAAATAATGAGGTTAAGGAAAGCAAAAGAAAGGAAAGAAAAGGAAAGGTAAGAAGTGGAATGGAAAAGAAAAGAAACGAAAAGAAATGAATAGAAAGGAAAATAAGAGAAAAGGAATGAAAAGAAAAGAAAAGAAAAGAAAAGAAAAGAAAAGAAAAGAAAAGAAAAGAAAAGAAAAGAAAAGAAAAGAAAAGAAAAGAAAAGAGAAGAAAGGAAAGGAATGGAAAGAAAACAAAAGGAAAGGAAAGGAAAGGAAAGGAGAGAACCTCTGGACCCGACTGCTTACCGACAGACCCGGAACGACATTCACAGGGAATCAATCTTAAGTTACGTAGACTCCCGTCCTGTGAATGCCGTTCTGGGAACACAAACACCGGACATTGACGAGTCGGGGCTTCGTCTGCCTCGGGAGACAAGGACCACAATAGCCCAACTACGCTCTGGCTACTGCAACAGGTTGAACTCATACCTGAGTAGATTGGATACAGATGTGCCAAACGTATGTCCAGCTTGCGGAGAGTCACCCCATGGCTCGAAACATCTCTTCGCATGCCCGGACAATCCCACACAACTAACGCCTCTGTCCTTGTGGACTGACCCCATAGAGGCTGCACGCTTCTTGGGTCTACCGTTAGTTGAGCTTGACGACAACGACTGAGATACCAACCGATCTGGGCGGGGTTGTTGTAGCCGCTACAACAACAACAACAAAGGAGAGAAAAGGTATGGAGTGGAAAGGAATGGAAAAGAAAAGACAAGAAAATAAAATAAAATAAACGAAAATAAAGGAAAAGAAAAGAAAAGAGAAGAAAGGAAAGGTGTGGAAAGGAATGGAAAAGAAACAAAGGGAAAGGAAAGGAAAGGTAAGGAAAGGAAAGGAAAGGAAAGGAAAGGAAAGGAGAGAAATGGAAATGAACGAAACTCACTAAAACAAGACAAGAGGTTTCAGTAAGGAGCAGCAGGGAATTAAAATCCAAGAAATATCTATTTTTATTAATAATATTTATTTATTAATTACAATTAAAATTATATTTTAATACATATTATAGCACTAGCTACCAAGGCTATCGGCTAGAAGAAATATGTGCTTTTCATCCAGTAAGTGGAATTCCGCAATACATATTGATTTAACAATGGAAAAAGTTCAAAAGCTACATCACGATGATAACTCAAATTTTAGTACTTCTCAGCGTAATAACTTACACAGCTAAGCACCAATAGATACGAAAAAATACATATGAAGTGTAGGAATTTTTCTATCCCAAAAATTTCACTAGTCGACCACTTGGCGGCCATGTGCACTCCATTAATATGCATGATTAAGTGCCGTTATTTCAAAATAGAAATTATAAGCAGATTTAAAATTCAGATCGAACCCAGATTCGCTACAATAAATCACAATTAAACAAAACAGCCTCCCACCCGATTGGCAAATACATACATATGTACAATATGTAGCAAGTAAGGCAAGTAAATAGCACCAACAAAAAGCGGGGCGTTTTCCTCAAAATTGTCAGTTGTGTCATTCATAAATTAGGCGTCGAGATGACAGGCGCGAATACACACACAAACCACACCACACAGATATACATATGTACATACGTACGAAGATATATCAGTATTTTGCTGATGGAAGCAAAAGTAAGAATGCTTTATGATATTTGCCAATAAGACTAGATTTTGTATACATAATTAGAAAATAACGCAACAACAATAAAAAATAATTTTTGTATAATAAAGTGCCACAACGATATTAGCCATTGAAGATGAAGACACGAGATACAAATATTAAAATTTATTGACAATAACTTGTGACAACCACAAAACATACATTTGTACAGATGTCCATGAGTGTTGGACAATAGATTCTCGCATTCTATATATTTGCAAAACATTTATTTGTATGAACGAGTATGTAGTGTGATGGCAGTTCGAGCGGATTTGATGCGTACGTCGCGTAAAGCGGACCACACACGCACACACATATGTATATACGCCTGTGAACGAATTTGGGCCACAATCACAATCGAAGGCGAAATGAGTGATTACAGTACAACTATGATGACATTCATATGTATGCTGGCAGAAAAAATAAGCGGCGCGTTTAGGCATTTGAGAAGCGCGTTGCGACCAACAAAGGCGGCAGAAATACGCGGCGCAGCAATCAAAACAATAACAACGAGAGCAATGCGGCGACAATCAGCAACATCATTCGTATGTTTGTGTGATCGCCTGCGCTGGCCAGAGAGCTACAGCAAAATAAGTATTTTAATGGTCTCGATTGCTGATGGGCCATAAATAATCGCCAAAAATAAATTTGAAAATATTTCACTGTTGATCGTCATCTTGAGGAGCGTTAGCGTTGTTAGTGTGTTTTTTTTTTTTTTATTTGTTCGTTGCTGATGTTGTTCTTGTTATGGTATTAAAAACAAGTCATAAATCGCTTGAAAGGCAGAGCAATCGCATCACCAATTTGGTATGGGCTATAGATAAGTTTGTGTGTATATAAGCCTGTGTAAATATTTGATATGAATATTTAGATCAAGATTAAGATCAAAATTGTTGGGTGTATATGACCAACAATAGTACAGAAGAATGAGATTTTGCTCGTAATTTTATTACTAATTTTATGGTATGTTTTTCTGGATTTTTACTAAAGGTCTCTTTGTGCGTTTTTCTGAGCCCCTCGAGATTCTCCCGGAACTTTCCGTGATTCTGTCGAAATTTTTCGGGGCCTTATGGAATTTTTTCGGAACTTGATTAGTGGCGCGCTTCAGAAGTGGCACGGCGCAGTGGGCTATGCTTGACACCACCAAACCAGTCAAAACAGAGACACGCCGCAGTGGGTTCCAAGAAGCTGGCTAGCGTATAATGAGAGCGTTTTTCCGCCATTTTGATGCACTTGTCATGGAGAATGTATATATAGTCTTTAAACATCCTATGTTTCTAAGTAAAACCTACTTGATTCTCTCAAGAATTTGCCCATTTCGTTCAAGTTGGCTCCAGATGGATCTGTTAGTTGTGTTACTACGTGTCTTCGTAGTGTTTCAAATCTAGTATTTGAAAGGCCTGGACATTCACACAGGAAATGTTGAACACTTTCTTAGCTATGTTTTAGCTGACAGCTGTGGCAATCCCTATTGTGGGGTAGTCCTATTTTTGCCACACGTTTGGCTAGGGGACCAGTGCTACAGTAGGGTGCCAGATTAAAAATTCCGAGAGGGATACTGATAAAAATAAATTGGGGGATTTGGGGTACAACTCAGAAAGAGAAAGGGATATTTTTTGGGGGACAAATAAATCTAAATGTATTCAACAAAACTTTGATTTATTCACTTATTGAAACAAGTCTTTTTTAACAAATAAATAACCGACTTCAAGTCTCATATACAAATTTTGAAGTACCGTTAATTTCTTCATAATTGATCCCCCTTTTTTTAAAGTCGGTTAAAAACGGTTCACAAATAAAAACTAAATATCATTTGAACGAAACAAAGTTACGTATATAAGTGACTACATGCATTAGCTTAGTGTAAGTACTAACTAGTTTTTATTCAGCGCTTCATTGCTTATAAAAAAAATTTACTAAAATAAAATAGGCACTACTTTATGTGGACAAAAGTGTTCGGCACTTACATTTAATTAAGGAAAGCAAAAGAAATTATCGGTTCTTAGTATTTAGTCTTTAGTCTTTCTTTCGACTTCATTACTTAATGCGACGAATTTAGAATTAACTCTTTCGTAAAATCAGAAACCGATTTTCCTCCGTTCTTCCACAAGCACCTCTTTAAGCCTATTTCTTAATGTTATTTGATGTTCTCTATCTCGCTTATCCAGAGTGAAAATGGGGGCCTACGCAGCATTCCGTAGCAAGGGGGACAAAAAGTCAAAATGGGGTATGTCTCCCCCAATGGGGTACGTCTGGCAACCCTACGCTACAGTCCTGAATACTTAATCCCCTGATTTATTAAGCAGGTCAAAGGTCTTCATCCGATTACACTCACGCAAGAGTTCTGTTGATGTCTTACAAATCTGTGTATCTGACCACCTGTTTCTAGGTAGTCAAAAATATGCAGATTACTTTCTCTTTGGATTATTCCAGGCCTTCGCCAATTCAACTGCCTTAAATGCTCTTATATCCGTAAAGCTAGACAATAGAGACGGTAGTTGACTGAGACACAGCGCAATTCAATTTGCATTCACTGTACAGCTTAGATTTGGTAACCGGAGATGTCATTGTCAATAGCGTCGCCTGGCTGTCAGAATATACATACATATGAATGTATTGTTGCTTTATTTTTGTACCCGACTCTATAATCTTAGATCTTATAGGATTCACAGATAGCTAGAACTTCCGCTCCCTAGCGTAGATACAGAGCATTGCCGAGTTCCTCAGTGGAGGCTCTCTCTCCTACACCGCAATCCATCTTCCTTCTTTCAGGCCATAATCGATTGGGATAAGGTTGAGGATAGCATTTTGCGTTTCTCTCGGGCAGGATCTTAGTGCCTTCGTTAGTCCTGCGTTTCTTGCAAGGGTAGTATGCCTTCTTTCCATGAATTTAGACGTTGATACCCCAATTAATTTTGCTGTCCAGCACGATTTCGAGGTATTTTTCTCTGAGAAATATTGAGAGTGTCTTGCCGTCTACCAACGCTGGTTTGAATTGTGGTATCTTGTTTCTCTTTCTAAATTGAAGAAGTTATTGCCAGGGTTTAGAAAGGGATTGGCCTGTACATCATCCGCGCGCGCCACAACTTTAACGCCCCCTCTGTTAAGTTCTAGCAGTACGCCGTTCATCGCGAAATCATAGCAGTGGTGAGATCATACCACCCTGTTGTGTGCCTTTGTTAATATAATAAGCTTTAGACGTAGCCTCACTTGGCATTTCCAATTGGCGTCAGTTGACTCAGAAGAGAAATTACTGACGTGTTTTATTGGACTCGGCCATAATCACTTAGGCGGTTACTGCGCCAGTAAAGAAGATTAAAAAGATGTCAAGAGATACCGTTAGAGTAAAGCGGATGTATGCATGTTGTGCTGTTGAAAGCCTCGCTTCCGCTAGTAGCAATCTGATAGAAATATCTAGCAGCCTTTCCATCGTTCAAAGTACAAATGAGATAAGAAGATAAGTCCTCTAAGGTCTAGTATCTTTTGCTTATTCGAGGTTTTTCCGTTCTGGCTTGGATATAAATACCATTTTTACACTTCTCCAACTTTTCGGAATGTTAAAAAAAGTGAAAGTAGCTTTAAAATTAGCCTGTACCTTGAGTCGAATTTCTGGGCTACTATTGAGGTCGGAAGCTAGCATAAAGGTATAAGAATACCTGACTCGCCCCATGTTAACACAGAGGTGACGAAAATGGACAAGGACTTAGGCACGGCAGTGTTTTGAGCGATAATTTTCCAGGAAGACGTTTCAGCTGTAAAGAAGGTGCCAGAGCTTCATTGAATGCTAACCCAATAAATGAACGAATAAATAAATCTTTATATTGACAGTCAGGCTGCGATAAAGTCACTATTATACAACAGTGATTAACCAAAAAGTGTGATAGAGAGCAGCGCAGCCATGACTGAGTAACAAAACAAGGAGGTCGACAGGCTCGCCAAAGAAGGCGCTCTTTCGGAAGTTGTGCCAATAGGACAAGTGCTGATTTTTCTACCCGGCGACTATAAGGGATCACAACTTGTACACGATTTGGTAGACAGAATAGTGGTGAAGCAAAATACATAGCTGCGAGGTGTCAAGGCTTCTAGATAGGGTGTTCGATTGCTCGCCTTTTTTCGAAAACCGATTTTCGAGTTATTCGAAAAATGGCAATTTGAAAAAAATCGATTGCCCATTTTCAAATTAAGAACAAAACGGATACACGGGTTTTATTTAACATATTTTCTATACAGTAATACTTACTGTTAGTAAGAAATCTTGACCAAAATTATAATGTAGCTGTTAAAAATAGGTATAGCTTTCATTTAGAAATCAATAAGGCAAAATAAATTCGAAGTATTTTGGATTGAAAGTAAAACAGAAAAAATTAGTGAAAAAGTCCTTTGTCGGTAAAAAACTCGAGTATGTACAGCCGAGTTTCCTGTGAATCGGACTACGCTATCCACTGAATCAGAATGAATATGCAAATATAGGGGCATATTAATGGTTGAAATAAAGTCGACTTTAAAATTAGTTGCAGCTTTTTTGACAGATATTCCTTTGAAAATTATGTCAAAAAGCTACAACTAACTTTAGTGTCGACTTTATTTTGGCAATGAATGAAGGGCATTCATAGAAAATCAGTCAACAACCTCGTCAACTCTCGTCCCTTTAATTCCGTCATCGGAGACCAACCACCACCTATCTCAAACGGAGAGCTACATCGTGAGTCGCGCGATACCGCGACACAAGATGCCCCGACGACGTTACCCGCTCTTCACATGCCCACTCACATCAGCTCATTTAACATAACTTTCCCTACATGTAGTCGATTCACTGATTTTGGGAAAGTTTAGTAAGCTGGTACAACAAAAACAACAGAGAACAATTTTCGTTCGGTTTTCCTTTTACTTTTTTTGTAATTTTCTGCAGTGGGATATGTTCCAGGATTTAGATATAAAATTAAATAAAAGCTCTATTTCCATATTATAAATTAAATAAATATGTAGAATTCTTAGATTCTGGTATGTAGACAAAATAGGTGAAACCCCGGGTTTTCGATTGTAAAAAACCGGGTTACTCGGTATTGGAAAAATTAAGATTTCAAAAAAAAAAACGTCTAAACATATGCCAAAAAAATCGGTTGAAACCAGGGACCGAAAATAACAGTTATTTTTTTCAAGAGTTAAACTTGGCCTTTTATTTTTTAGTCCGAAATAAAAGTCCTTTCCGGATAGTAAACAAACCACTTATCCAAATTAAACAAATTTGGTATCAAATTAAAGTGGACGAAAATAGCTGTAAAACTAAAATGGCTAAACGAGGAAAGCCACCTATTGAAACATATTTCAACAAAAAATTTTATTTAATTACCATAGCACAAATCTTGGGTCAGGTATATGAAATTATTTTGTATTAAGTTATAACAAAAATTATAAATGGAGGTGGTAATCTTCGTTCGTTATTTCTGTTTAAAAGCTATTTAAGTCTTCTTTCATTTGACACCAAATTTGTTTAATTTGGATAAGCGGTTTGTCTATTATCCGGAAAGGACTTTTTTTCGGACATAAAAAATATCTGACCTAGTTTAACTGTTGGAAATAATCAGCCTCATTGCGTAAGTTGTAAATTAGACAAAATTTCACGACTCGACAACACTAGCATTGTCTACAGTCGTGCTGAATTAAGTAAACGACGAAATTCGTCGAAAACTATACAGTGCTGCCAAGTTTTTTCGTTTTAATACACTAGTCGAGTGGAAATTTTAGGCAATGACGGGAAATTTTCGATACGATTCGACTCTCGAAAAACGACTTGCATTCCACACGACTCTCGCAATGAGGGTGAATAACTGCTATTTTCGGTCCCTGGTTGAAACCGGGTTGGAAAAACCGAGTCAATCACCCTACTTCTAGACTTATAAGCAGTGCATACTATAGCAAGCTCTTAAAGTTTCTTTTATGTATCTGTTAAGAGGTGGTACACTGAACGCTGTTTGTCTTCGCTTCAAATGTCTTTAAATTGGCTCTGACCAATGACAAATTTGCAGGCGATGCAGAGCGAATGAGTAGACGAGCGCAACCATGGTGAGTGCACAGCTTTTAGCAGGCTGCGGATTAGTCTCCTGGGATATTTTTCGAAAAGGGCCTGTTTGTCAAGAGGTTTGGTAGAATTGACCATTGTGAGGACGTATTTGCTGGAATGGCGCCTATTGGTGATCGGCCCTGTCCCTGGATATTCTTTTTCTGGAAATACTTTCAACTTTTTTGCTTAAGCACCCTTGATTTTTTACTCGTCCAACTCGACAAAATTTCCAAGAGGTCTGCCGGTTGCTTCTTGCTTTGGGTCAGAGACGATCTACCTAAGATTGCCACTTGCAACGCCAGCAGCGGCAGTGCGGAATACATAAACACAAATATGTCTCAGTTTTTTCGCCGATAAATTCAAGGCTTGGCGGGCGCTTAGTACAGTACATCATAGGCAACCGATCGTCATCGGACACACGGTTGTAGTGTTTGTGCCAAACCTCAAAAGATGTACTTACATATGTGCATACATACATAGTTGTTTGTTGGCATCTAAGTTTTTGCTTCTGCGCATGTTCATGGACGATATGTTGCTGTTGTTGCTGTCCCTCATGAAATGAAAATGCAATTTTATCTTTAACCTTTAGCTGCGCGACTGCGTAAGCTCATGTGACGATGTTTAAGCGTATGTATGTATGTATGTGGCTTGTAAGTGTACTTTGCGATGGTTGCAACAGTAGGCAAAACAGCAGCAGCAGCAATAAAAGCAACTGTGTAGCTGGCTAAGCCCTACCACAACCACCATGTTTAGCTTACCGAAAACTATCGCTTGTCCGAGCTGTTGGCGACTAAAAGATCATCTCGTTGGTCGCATTCTGTCAGTTGGTTGCGCTGGCAGCTCACAACTTCTGCGCTTGACTGCTGGCTTGTGCCGGCCTTCAATTGGCAAGAACATTGTATGTATGTATACGCGATATGTGTTTTCTTTGGCAGTTGCAGGGCTTGAGCCGAGCAGTGGAGGGGGAGGTGGTGTATGTAGTTGAGAAGCTGTGCTACACAACATTCGTACGCGCAATGGGCAAGCATCAACATCAATGCAACGACAGCTACATACATAACACAACACAGCACAGCACAGTACAGGGAAACATGCCACCAATTCGAGTAAGCAACAGCTGCAATCGCAAAAGCAACAACAAATGCAACAACATATACGAGAGGGCAGCAATATCAGTTGCAACAATAATGAAGCAACCATTGAGCCACCTTCGCGGAATGATGCAACTGCGGTTTTTTTTTAACTTTTTTGCTGTTGTTGTTGTTGTCGCTTTTGCTGTTGATACTGTTTTTGTTGTTATTTTTATTGACATTGGCATTGACGGTGGCAGTTGGCGCATGCGACTTCACAGTTTGCCAGCGCCCAGCACAGTTCAGTTCGCTACAGTTTATATGATTGTTGGATTGTGTAGCTGCTCATCCACTCAACAACATACATGGCATCCTTGGCCTTGGATGTGAATTTCGTAAATAAACGACGACACTTTTGTTGACTGCTGCTTAACTGCATTTCAATTTTTCCGCCAGCCGCAATTCATTTGCTGCTGGTGCAACTGTTGCTGTTGTCGCTTATGCAGTGCACACAGTAAGTAACGCAGGCGCAGATAGACTTTCAGATATTGGCATTGATATAGTCACTCTTACTTTGCGCGTCGTCCAGCAGCAGTCGCAACAGCAGCAGCTCGTATTTAAGCGCAGGCCCAATCTAGTCAGCTGTGGTATGAGCGCGCAGCGGCAGGGACATGAGCTCATGGACGCGGCCTGAACGCGGTGTGGAGTTGTGCGCGTTTGTATGAGCGCACCCAACGCGCTTCGACATGGCATTGTTTCAACGCCGCCATCATCACCGTCTTCGTCGCCGCCGCCACTCTTACCTTTGCCAATATTCGCTTGTTGACATTTTGCTGTTGTTGGTATGCCAGCGACGAGTTGTACAAGTATGCACATTCATCCATCCCCATACGTAACCGAGTATATAGCTGCATTGTATTGATGGCATTTGGTATTTTTTCGTGGATTTTCATAGCTTGCACCGATTTCTGTTTCTTTTTTTTCTCGTACTGTTCTTCGCCTCACTTAATACCCTTTTGCCAGCCCTAACTTCAGCTGCAGCTTAAGATTCAACTTCAGCTTCAGCTACAGCCTCAACTTGTAGGTGCCTTTATTTATGTTCATTGCGCTTGGTGGACACAAATACATGTGGACATTACTGGACACGTTTGTTGGCATGCGGAATCCAGTGGTGTGATGGTTGGTGCCTTTGTGGCCCTCAACTGATCCGCCCGCCATCCTGCCGATATCGAAAATAATGGCGCACAACGTGATTCCTTGTTGACATGTTGGAATTTGGTACACGCGCGTTTTTTGTCAGTTTTGTATTTTT
>JAPVRG010251793.1:0-11583 GCA_029783565.1 Rhagoletis cerasi
GCTCAGGCTTTAACTGCAGCACAAATTTGCAGCCGTTAGTGTGTGCTTGCACAGGACATTGCCGGACGGGAAATGCATTTTCATAAGTACCAAAAGTTGACGATATTTTCCACTTCAGCTCACTCGATTCAGTTTTCCCATTTTGTTTGTATGCATGCGAGTATACACATACAGACACCAACATAAATACTTATACTTCCATATCAGTCTAGCTGATATGAGGAAAAAGTTTTTTGCTTTCCTTATTGTTCGCATTTTGTTGCTGTTGCTGTTATTGTTGTTTGTTTGCCATAGCATTTTCAATGAGCATTGCTCGCATGGCCAGTGATGTTGACGTGCAATGAGACGGAAATCCTTTGAGAATTTATATGTATGTGTGTGTCTCCCAACACAACAGCGCATCCATCCGCATCCCAGCTACATACATAAGTACAAATGTATGTATGTATGTAAGCCTGAAATGGGTTGCTTGGATTTGCCGACTAAGCTCGCATAACAAAGTGGAAGAAAGTCAAAATAATGAAGAGATAGTATATACTCGTAGAACATTAAAACCCTGTGATTTATTTCTTACAAGCGCACGCATTTCTCAAACTGAAGTCCCTGTATAATATTTCTTGCACAAACAACTTGTATTGACTGACCATTAAACCGAGCTTTGTTGCCTAGATATATAAGAGAAAATAAGTGTACGAAATGGCGCCCGAAGGCCTTGGGTGTAGAGTGGATTAGATGTGAGATTATTATTTGGTATAAAATGTTTATGGATACACATTAGGGTGGTCCAAAATAAGTAAAGTCGGAAATTTAATGCTCTCACCCCCTAGGATTGTTCTATACCGAAAAAAAGTATGCCCCTGTTTTTTTATTTTAAATCCATTATTTAGCGTTCCCCATGTATTTTCGTATAGGGGAAAAAAACTTTTCGTAGAAATGGCATAGAATCTATGAAAATCAAAATTTTTCAATCTGAAAATTGTGCTTCTCTTAAGAAGACTTCAAAGAATAATGCCCAATTTATTTAACCTTTTTTTAATTTTAACTATTTTTTAAGAGTCTCCGAAAAATCCCAAAAAAACCAAAAATACAAAAAGAAGTGTTCTTACTATTTTTCCACATTCGAAAAATGTTTAAATAAACAATTGGGCATTATTCTCTGAAGTCCTTTGAAGAGAAGTAGGGTTTTCAGATTGAAAAATTTTGATTTTCATGGATTCTATGCCATTTCTACGAAAAATCTTTTTTTTTCATACAAAATACATAGGAAACTTTGAGCGCTTTGAGCGCTTTGAGCGACCTCTAAATATATATTTATTTAAAAAAAAAACAGGGGCATAATTTTTTTCGATGTAGAACAGTCCTAGGGGATGAGAGCATTAAATTTCTAACTTTACTTTTCTCCCATACATTTTTGGACCACACTAGTACACATACATACACTTTACACACTAAATTTACTTGCAAATTCGACATGTTTGCTCATCAAAGTTAAACAATAATTTTAGCAAAGTTCTCAGTGTGTATCCTGAAGGATAGCGAAATAATTTATGACCTTTTATTGCAAGAGTTCGAATTTATTCATATTATGTGCATTAGGGTGCACCTTTCCACCGGAATTATAAAATCTATTATATTCATGAAAAATAAAATAGATTTCAAAAGCTTTATAAATTGACGTTGTCATACATTTTTCAACTTATAAACCTTTTTTAAGCAGGAAACGTAACGGTTATGATCTTTATAATAGAAATCATAATTTAACCGTTAAAATTCGATTTCCATTTTTTCGATCAAATTTAATCGTTAATGTTTGATTTTTATTTTTTCGATCAAAAAATAATCGTTATTTTTGATATTTATTTTTTCGATCATTAAAGATTTAAATCGGTCATAAAAATCTGTCTCCGTTATAGCGGTTAAAAATGATCGAAAAAATAAAAGTCAAAAATAACGATTATTTTTTGATCGAAAAAATAACAATCCAACAATAACGAATATTTTTTGATCGAAAAATAAAAATCATGATATTTAACGATTATTTTCGGTCCATGTTTTTAAGGCTATTTTATTTTTTATAAGGCTGCAAGACTTCCGCCAAAATATTTCCGAAAAATATTAAGATTTACGTGAGCTGTGATGAATGATAAATATTTTTATCACTAATCGTGATAGAAAATTTTTCGATAACAATATCTATTGTAGTATGTATCGATAACAGTACCGATAATTTCATCGAAAATTATATTGTGAAGAGTATATCGATAGTAATATCGAAAATATAATGATAATGATACCGGTAAATTTGTCGATAACTCTATTTAACATTTATCGCTAGCAATAAACAACGATAATTTAACGAAAACATAATAAAAAGCGAAAAGTATCGATAACGATAGGGAATAAGAATATAAAGGCTAAGTAAGCGCCGCCTAGGCGAAGAACCGCCTCTGGGAGAACGTTACTAAAAGTTACCCACGAAATCTGGGAATACACCTAATGCGTGCATTCCTTGGAGGCCAGTGTTTTTCCAATGGTGCTAACCACACTGTGCAAAGCTGTGTCTGCATTCCTGCCTTTCCAATAGGCAAGCTGGCAGATAGACAATTTATTTCAAAAAATTTCCTGTCGGATCTGCAAGGTTAGTAACCTTTTCAGCACTTTGCGAAAGAAAGCAGTAAGGTATATCTGCCGAAAGTCGCTTGACTTCTTTGGAAATACCACAATTTTTGCCCAGGTCCAAACCTTGGGTATGAAACTTAATTTGAAACAAGCCTTATAAATTACGACAAGCAAAGGGCATAAAATGTCAGACTCCGCCTGAAGTTCGGTGGGGAAAATACGGTCCATGCCTGAGTATTTGTAGGACTGGAAGGACTTTATGGCCCAGTCTACCCTTTTTACATCAATGAAGTCCTCAGATTCCAACGGGCGTGCAGAGCAAATAAGAACTCCGGATTAAGTAGCTGTTTCAAGTGGATTAGATGGTAGAGCTTTAAAAGTTAACTTTGTCAAAACTGTGAAAAAGCATAACTGAGAATAAATAAGGGACTTGTAGCATTTTACAAGCACACTTTTAAGTACATACGTGCTTCTTAACCATGTAGTATGTAGTTGAAATGCCAAGAAGCAAACAGAAAATTCAAGGCAGCATAGAACAAGGGAGAAATAAAAAAACGCAGAACGAACTGTAACAGACGCAGCTGATTATGTGGCGGGTCGGCTTAAAGTGTAAGTACATTGATTAAGTCCAGCATATGTTGACATTTTTCCAAAACCCCTTATCCACCATCTCATTTTTCACCGAGTCAGAAGTTGTCTACTTCCTTTCTCCGTTTTAACTAAATATTTCACCCTCTCTTTATTCTTTCTTTCGCGTACTTGGCATGAAATATGACTGCCACACTATTAAGCTTGTTAAACGTTAGTGCGTGCGTGCCTACTTTCAAAGTGCTCGTTCGCAAAGTCAAATATAAGCAACAGAAGTACTGAAAGCAAAGTGTAGTATAAGCGCATAGAAATGGCAAAAAGTTTTCAAAGACGGCCAGCCAACAAGAAGCTTGAACCAATGAATTGTTGAAAATATGCAGAGGAAATTGAAAACTTTTTGCAACTCAGTTCACATTGACAGTTGGTTGTTTGTGTGGTGTGTGCGGTGCGGTCGGTGGCAGTCGACAGCCGGCTGTTGCGTATACGCCATGGCATAGTGGCATAAGGTCCATAAGTGCCAAATGGCCGGCAGCTTAGCTTCGTCAACGGCTGGCTGCATTGAAGATTTGAAGTAGTAGAAAGTTTATGACCAAAGTACTTAGCAGAGCGCAGCAGCTGCAACAGTGGCGACGATGTTAAAAGCGTTAGCCGTTCGAGTGCATATCTAGCGACCTGCATTAATGCGCTGCGTAAAGTTAGCGTCAAAGTTTTTTGCAGCGATAAGAAAAAGTAAGTAGTTTCCTACTACGGCTGCCTGCCAAAGCATTAAATGTAATTTTCACATTTACATGAGCATACACATTCGTATGTACATTTGGGTGTATTTACTTGGCGCAAAAAACGCATAATTCTTCGTTATTGTTGAGATTCAACGCCGCAGCGTTCATTGTTTCAGTTTGGAAGGCTTTGAACTAAGTTTGAGATTCGGTTCAACTTTCCAGCATTTTGCGTTGACAGTGCGCAACTTATCGATAGCAACAGCAACAACAGCAGCAACAGTAACAACAGCAAGTTTTGCCACAGCGAAGAAGCTAGCTGTATGAAAAATCTACCCTTTCTTAGCATTTTCCGCACGCGCTCTCCGTAGCCGCCAACTGCCGTTCGCAAGCGCGCCACAAATCCCCTCGCATATAAAGGATAATTTTATGGCGTTAATGTGCCATGCCACAGTGTTGACAATGACATGAAAATCCTGTCACCCCAACTCCAAAAGCGGAAGCCAAGTAATGACAGCTCGGCGCTACTGTGTTTCAGCATTGACAGTTACTATGTATGAATCGCGATGCGTTGCTCGCGTCTGGTTGCGCTCACCTCGAGTCCACTTCGGTACAGGAAGCGAAGAGAAGGCGAACACAGACGCGGTTAAAATGGCATATTAAGTTGCGGATTTTGCTTCGTATGCAAATTTAAATGCGTCAAATGGTTGCTTAATAAATTTTAGCGCGCACACAACGTACAGACTTTTGTAGTCGGAAAATGGGATTTATGCTGACTAAGCTGTAAAATGATTATGGCACCGCAAATGTGTTGGTGGTCGTCTTAAGGAAAACTGCCGCTTAGAGAAGTGGGAAACTTTAATAGCGTTTACGGCCTAATATCTCATGCCAGCGTTTATTGGCTATATAGTATGGCACATCTTTTAGAAGAGTGTTTAAAATTTTTCAGATTCACAAACAATTTTCATGCAATATGGGCATCCCCTGAAAAGAGTTAACCAAAAGCAAAAAGTTAAAAATCCACCTAGGCCAAACGTGATAATGCCAATCGATAGCTAGATACCTATTTCGTCTTTCATTATTTCTTACTAAAATTTTATACAAATAGGTCCATTACATAGCAAGATAATAATGATTTGCTAACTACTTTTCCTAATAATAAATTTTTTGTGGTAAGCATACTTTCCAAAAAGCTTCCCCTCTTGCAGGTGGAAATTGATAAAGAATTGAAAACACGTATAATAATTTATTGTATCCTATGTTTTTTAAGTCTTTGCCAACAAAGTTGTGACTAATGGTCCAAAGTGAAGTCAAAAGTTTTGCTTTTTTTTTAAAGCGTTCGGACGCAAAATATACTTCTTAGATAAAGCTGGGATCACACGATTTGTACATTTGGCTAAAAAAATTTCAAATTTATAGACAAACCTTTTGATCGCTAAATTTCCTTTGTCATTTATTATTCAAAACCCAAATATTTGGCTTTTTGTGGCAAATCAAAAACAACCCTGGTAGCTAAATCGTATGAACGCCGCGCTGCAACAAAAGCCAAAAAAAGTTATGTAAATTACCAAATATCCGACCGGCCACTTAAAGACAAGTGCCAGTGGCAAATTTTAAAATATTGTTCAGCAGTAAAGCCGTTTTGTTAGCTATGAATAACCACTAGGGTAATTGACTCGGTTTTTCAAACTGGTTTTTCCAAATATTTTTAGGCGGTTTTTTTTTTAAACCTTGATTTCTCGAATACCTAGTAACCCGGATTTTTACAAACGAATAAGCCGGGTTTTCACCTAGTTTATTTATATACCAGAATCCAAGAATTCTAAATATTTATTTAATTTATTAAAAATGGAACTATAAATTTGTATTGATTTTGTACTTATATAAATACTGCAAAATTTCCCACTGCAGAAAATTACTAAAAAAATAAAAGGAAAACCGAACGAAAACCCTCCACTGTTGTTTTTGCTGAACCAGCTTACTAAACTCTGGCTAAATCAGTGAATCGACTACATGCAGGGAGAGGGATGTTAGATAAGCTGATGTGACTGGGCATGTGAAGAGCTGGTTAGCGTCGTCAGGGCATCTTATTCAAATTAGACAGAGTAGTTTAACCTTCTAAAATATCCAGAATGGAGTTATGTGGAAGTATCGCGGGCCTCACGAAGCAACTCGAGCTCTTTGTCTGAGATAGGTGGTGGTTGGTCTCCGTTGAAGGAATTCAAGGGGCAAGAATTGAATAAGGTGTTGATTTATTTTCGACGAATGCCCTTCAAGGCTTGACTATAATAGACTGTCTATTATAGTTTTACTTTTAACACTAAATACTTCGAGCTTATCTTGCCTTATTGATTTCTAAATTAAAGCTATACCCACTTTCAACAGTTGCATTGTAATTTTGGTTATGATTTCTCACTAACAGTTAGTATTACTATATAAAAAAATATGTAAAATAAAACCGGTTAACCGGTTTTTTCTTAATTTGAAATTGGGAACCGGTATTTTCAAATTGCCATTTTTCGAATAACTCGAAAACCGGTTTCCGAAAAAAAGGCGAATAATCCGAACACCCTAATAACCACTTAGGAATGTACATATTGTTTCTACTGCAACAATAGCAATGGCCGAAAGGTTAAACACTAGCGTGCCATTTGGTAGATCCGTGTTCTAGTCCCCGGGCAGCGGAATTTTTTTTTTCTTTTTTAATTTAATTACTTTTTCCTTTTTTTAACTTAATTTTCTGTTGATTTTTTAATTTTATTGTTTTGAAAGAAAAAGGTGTTTTTAATTCAATTTATATACATAGTATTAAAGTACTCGTATTTAGGTATTTAAGCGGAAATTGTTTTCTTTTTCCTTTTTTTAATTTAATTTTGCTTTATTTTATATTGTTTTACAAGGAAAAATATTTTTTTTAACTACATTTAAGTTTTATGTTATTACGCGGATTTTTCAAATTTTTTAAATTAATTTTTTTTACTTTTTTTTAATTTAATTTTCTTTTAGTTTTTATACTTTATTGATTTAAAAGCATTCCTTTTAATTTCATTTAATTTTTTATGTTATTAAAACATGTATTTAGGTATTAAGGCGGATCTTTTTTTTTTTGATATCCTGCAGTAATAGTTTGTTTCAATCGCACATTTGATTAATTTTAAATTTCGAGATATGTGGCAACCATAACCAAACAAATAAAAATTAAATAAAAAAACTGCCCAAAAAGAATAAAACGAAGAACTTCCGTAACAAACGATCATTGCTTTTTTATTTACCTTTGTACATACATACATATGTACATACGAAAAAAAAGTTCGCCGTTCATATGAAGAGTTTTTGAAAAGCATTTTTAAAAAAAATTTTTTGGAGAACCCTAGTGATCGCCCAATTACATTTTTCCTCATATCTTCGGCTTTTATAGTCGGACTTTATAGTGTGATACACCAATGTTTTTGCCCATATGTACATATGTAATTACACCTTTATGCCTCTCAGCTCAACTCATTTTTTTCACTCACTTGATGAAAATTCGCCGCGAGCGTGACAAAAGCGACGACATGGCATTTTAGCACATTTCAGCCGCAAATAAAATCGAAACAAAAGGGCAAACGTTGTGCGCGAATGGTAAAAATGCTGAAGTGGACATTTTCGCCCATGACAAGGCGATAAAACCTGAAGGACCCACCACACGTGAGCGAACAGTTGCGTGGAAACACATTAAAATTTATGTTGCCATACGCCTCTAGCAGCAATTCCACTTATGTATGTATGTACGCACGAGTATCTCCATACGTGGGCACGGAAACAGATAAAAGTGCATTTGCAAACATCATTGAAATGGTTGGCTGTTCGTATGTGGCCTTGTTTGAAAGTGTTTGAATATGCCTAGCAGGAACATGGGTAGTCGAAAACCGAAATTGCTTTGTTGTCTCTCGTTTTGATTGCCTTGTGAGTGAATTCAGTTGAAATCTTTAACTAACTGGTAATGAATTACTATAATAAGCAGGGACGGAAAATAATCATTATTTTTTTAATTTAAACCAAAAAAATTAACGTCGTAAAACAATTTTAAGTATACTCACGTATTAGGGTTCGTACGCCCTACTGTAATTTACAATGATTTTTATTTTTTGAGTTTAACCAATAATGATTAAAAATAATTAATATTTGAGTTTTATTTTTTTGCTCAAAGATAATAATTATTACTTGATTTTTATTTTTTCGATCAAAAATAATGATTATTTTATGATTTTTATTTTTCGCTCAAAGATAATAATTATTACTTATTGAGTTGTATTTCTTCACTTAAGAATAATGATCATTAAAAAAACTCAAAAACTAAACTGTCATCATTTCCGACGTATCTTCCTCAGAGGTAGCCACATCCAAATGAAGGGAATAAGTCGTAAAATTTTTAGGTAAAAATTTCAGTTGCTTGCGTCTGTATGGCCTTTTAAGTTTTATAAATAATCATTAATTTTAAGTAGAAAAATAAAACTCAAAAATAATCATTATCTCTGAGCGAAAAAATAAAAATAAAAAAATGATCATTATGTGTGATCGAAAAAATAAAAATCAAATAATAATTATTTCCGTTGAGCGAAAAATAAAACTCAAATATTAATTATTATTTTTAAGCGATAAGGTTTAAATGCTGATTTAAATTATTTTACTCAAAATGATAACCGTCCCTGATAATAAGTCAAAATAGTCATGATCGATAGGACTATCTATCGAGTTATCGATATACAATGCGTTTATCGATATTATTATGTTATATTTAATGATATACAATAATTTCGTTGGATTAAAAAAAATACCTTGACTTTTTAAAAAATTTAAAATGGGTTTTTCGATTCTCGCAACCAAAGAAATGAATTCCTATGCGCAAAAACATATGTTTAAAACTTAAAAAAAAGTTCACTCTATACTTTTTTCAGGTCAAAAAATAAAACAATTTAAAACCCCCCACCTTTGAAGGTAATTCTTTTATCGAACGAAACTATTTTTTCTGAATTTTCTGTCTCAAAAGCTTTAAAATGCTGTTAAATTTATTTCGCTAGCTGTTCTCCTTCTCGAGATATTAGACTTTGTCACTAAACAAGTTCAATTTCCACATTATGCGCCGGCAGGCAAAGGCATGAAGACGTACATATATCACAAATCGGAGGAGATGCGCTGCGGTCAGACTTATGGGCACTGGATGCTTAACTGACTCAGGATCTGGACACTCTAGTATTCTTGTAAGTTACAGCTTGCTAGACTGACATTAATGAATGTCTCCACTCACGGGAGGCAGTAGGAATGAGACACCAGTGAACTTCTACACAAATGGGTCTGAGCTTGACGGAGCGGTCGGTTGAGATGTGTTTTGCAAGAAGCACTCCACCAACCTCAAATATAGGCTCCCAAATCACTGTAAAGTTTTCCTGGCAGAGGCATGTAGCTGCAATTGAGGACGCAATCTATTGATTGCTCAACTGTAGTTGGTAGGAGAGGAAATTCAGCGTCTACTCTGATAGCCAAACGGCAATCAGGGCTTTGGATCCGTTCACAGTGCGCTCAAAGCTATGTAGTAGGAGAACACCTTACCTATCTTTAATTTTCGCCCAATTTTTCTCTAGTCAGATGTATAGGGGTACAAGTCCTTAGTAACATTGCTGGAAATTGCATTGCTTATGAATTGGCCGGGAAAGTATCCTCGAGTCGGCATCATCAAAAACTCGCCACATGAGGTCAACTCCTGTCAGCTCAGTAAACGCTTGTCGATAACCGAGGGTGGACCGGAGGCGATCAGGAAACCTTCTGTGGCTAACAGAGCCAAGACGATGTCTGTTTGATATTCATACGGTGAGACTAAATATAACACCTGATCCTCACTGGCATAGCTGTTTAGAGGGCGATGAGGTGGAATCATCTCAACACTTTCTCTTAAGCTGCCCAACTTTGGGGAGGCTACAGCCAAAACACATTTGATCTCTAACCAGCCCTAACAGCTCTTCAGGACAGCCAACTGCCGTCTGTGAAATTTTGTTCTAGACACACAGAGTCTTTCGCTATAGCTTAGCAGTTACCGCTCATAGTGGTGCCACAAAGAACTGATGGTTACAATCTACATATGTGTGTCCCTGTATGGAGCAACCACCTCCTAATTTTGCGGGAATCAATTATCATTTTGGCAATCAAAGATATCTCAACATAAATTTACCTGGCCTCAAGTCACAAAAAAGCATTTTCGCAATTAATTTTTAATTCGGAAACTTTCCTACAGGGTACCAGAGAATAGTACTCGTACATATGTACCTTTGGGTGGTCCTTAAATGTAGGAAAAATTTTACATCAGATTCCAAAGCCTCAACCCCTACGTCGATACTACTATAGTCGAAGATATCATATATAAATTTTTGTCCCGATTGAAAATGACTAAGGCGTATCGCACAGGGGTCTCCAATCGGGACCACAATGTTTATGTGATATCCTCGACTATGGTGGTCTCGATTTTGGGTATTAGATGAAGAAAACTTATTTTAATTTTGTTTAGTCTTCATAGGTCAATCTGAACTTTGACCGCTGTGCAACACGCCTTAACTGTCTCCAATCAGTACCAAAATTTATATGTACATATTATCTTTGACCGTGGTATTATTGATTGAGGGGGTGAGACTGAAAAAAAATTTTCATTTGATTTTTTAATTACCACCCTAATGCACATATATGTATGTGTATGTATGTTTATTTTATGCTAAGTAACAAGTCTGGAATATTGTAATTGCGTGAAAATGGCATACAGCATCCAACGCTTTGGCTTTTAATAGCTCACTCGAGTTGCAAGTGGCAGCGTTTTTCGTCACTTTAGTGGTTCAGTACATACATACACATGCACATAAAAATGTTCAGGTATCTACATTGTGAAATAGCTAGCGAAAAGGCACATGCAGTGCGTGCGAATAGAGGAAAATTCGCTAATCGTTCTTAAATGACCGTTTTTGATATTTTTTTGCAGCTTTAAAAATAAATTCGATTGCCAGAAAGGCAATAAAATCACCACCAGAGGCTTAAATTTTCAAACATTTATTGCAATACCTTGTCTACACCGCCATCTGACTAAAAAAAAGAATTGTGTTATACATAATTATTATCGCTTGACCTGTGTCCCGCTCGTCCAGCGCAGATTCAAGTATGTAAAACAATACTCCCAAGCTCCTCTACCGACCAACGGAGTGTTGTAATGGCCGAAAATCACACCGAGGTATAGCAAAAGTGGCCACAATTGTGCACCAAAAAGCAGCAAGGCGAACTGGTCAGTTTTGCGCTTCTCGGCACTTCAACGTTGGCACTGCGGTTGTCATGGGCTACTACAACAGCGACAAAGAGGATTGCATTGTTATACTTGCGTTGAGGCTTAAAGCTTGTTATAAACTTTCGCAGTATGCAAACTTCCACAGCAGACAGCATACCTACATAGTACATACATACGTACACGCATCCAAACATACGCATAGCCATACACATGTATGTATGTACGTGCATATGTATCCTGCCAATTTGTGTTTCGTGCAACACTTTGCAATGGTAGTTTGCACCCCATTTGTGTGCGTTGCATAACAAAGCACAATACAAAAACAATAGTAACAACAACGTAGCTGAAGTTCCAGTATGTATG
>JAPVRG010251804.1:16351-40214 GCA_029783565.1 Rhagoletis cerasi
TCGAAACGCTGATTTTTGTAAACACAATATTTAATGTAGTGCTGTAGCATTTGTTTTTCCTATACTATTTAAATAGATTGTGAATTATCTGACCGCTTGTGGATAGATCTAAATTCCAAATAAAAGTGAGTTAGGACCTTTCTATATTAAGGTAAAGATTCGTGGTAAGGGATTACTTTTTTAGTAGAGTAAAGCAAAGTGAGTTAATTCTAAAAAGTACATAGAATATTTAGATGAAGAACTTTAGCTCATATGTACATAGATGCAGCATATCAATATATATCCCAGTCGTGTAGAGCAGACTGACAGATAAGCTATGGAATACCGTGAGACAACCACGAAGCTACGAATACATTTAATATGAATCAGGGTTAGTTATGTTGATCTTATCCTCGAGCCACATTTTTCAAAGACTGAAGCACAAATAGTCAATGGCACTTTCACCCGTTCCCGGCAAGTAATTGTCGCTCTTGTACCCATATTAGTCTGATAAGAAAATACATATATCGACGCAAACGAGAGGAAAATCAGATATTCGCAGACCAATTTTGTGCGCACAATTAACGAACTCATAGCCCCGTTTCCCGCTTGGCTATCAGATTCAAATTCTTGAGCAGTATATCTACTGCTTCTTTAAATACAGCTACTGTGGTCTGAAAGCCGCATTAGCAGCCAGGAAGACCAAATTTGAAGATACTTATGGCTGAAGACACACACTATCTACCCTTTTATCAAGCTTCAACCCATCTGTGAAAATTTTTGGCCTGCAATGGCGTTAAGCGTCTGAGTGGGAATGCTTCGCACTTCGCGCTCTAGAAACCTAGCAAATGAAACTCTCTAATTTTTTTCAGGTGCATTAGGTGACCTTGGGTCTGTTCAATCTTCCCTGCAAGCAGGCGTTGATTCACGCAACTGCGACAGTTCTACAACCCTCTTCAAAAATATTTCGAACTAAAGCTTTCTTAAACCTCCCTCGTTTGATACTTACATATATTGAGATATGTATGTATTCCGTTTAACTTTCTAATTAAATTGGGCCTGCATTTTTAAATAGAGGTGGCGACCCTCTTCAAAAATATTTTCGAATTAAAAGTATAAACAGAACCAATTCGCTGAGAGAATTTCGTCGGGCGTAGCGATGCCGTCGCTTGACATTCGCTGCAACATTTCGCCCAGTAAAACAGAAACGAAACGAGATTCGCATCAGCGGATTGACAAATAAAAAACATAAAAATACAAAAGCGAAGAGATGAATACTCAAATTGTCCTATTCTTCTCCTTCTTAATAATTATCTGCTCGAAAAGTAAAGAAAAAAAGCTATTTTATCACTGATAGCTCATTTTGTCGTCCGGCGGCAGCGGAAAAATTAAAAATAAATCTATTCTCGCCGAATTTCGTCAGACGAACTTCGTCCTCTCTTTGGTTGTGTGCAATCTCATACACTGCAGTGTGTTTTAGTTTTGACAGCGAACTTTCTTCCGATGAAGCTCGCTCAGCGAATTGATTCTGTTTATACTTTAAATAAGGTAAACTAAATAATTTTTAATTTTTGAACATCCCTCTTCACAAAAAAAAATTTTCAAAATATTTAAATTAAATAAATCATTTTGAGTTCCTTTCTTTGAAATCAACCAAAGGTTAAACTCGACCCCTTCGATTCGGATGAGATTGGTCAGAAGTTTTCTTTCATTCTATAATGAAGTTCCACCAACAGAAAAAATTTAAAAAAATGTTTGCAAAAGTTATGCGAAATTCAAAATTTCACTATTTTTCCAGTTTTTCAAGTAACTTTTTTTAATATCTCAAAAACTAGTATAGCTACAAAAAACAATATGGACTCGTTTTAAAGAGGATACTTGAAAATTTAAAATAATGTTTGCAAAAGTTATGCGAAATTCAAAATTTCACTATTTTTCCAGTTTTTCAAGTTAATTTTTTTAATATCTCAAAAACTATTATAGCTACAAAAAACAATATAGACTCGTTTTAAAGAGGATACTTGGGGCTACAAAAATATATACATATATTAAAAAAAAATTTGAAAAATCAAAAAATTGCGAAATTGCTCAAATTTCAAAATTGAATAAATCTAAAACTAATATTTTTTTAGCTAATTTTTTTTGCATGATACCTCTGCATGTTCTTAAAAGATCCTACAATTTTCACGGAGGTGTTTTTTCTTTTTTGTAAGATATTGATTTTTGTGTTTTGGAAAAAAGAAAAACAAAATCACAATCTGTTAATAAAATATTAAGGGTACTCACGACACCCCGAGTAAGAGTAAAAGAGTAAAGTGTAAAGAAAAATTACTTTCCAACAACAAAATACCTTGATTAAAAATATAAATTTTTTATTCGTCCTTAACCTATGAGGGTCATAGGTTAAGGTTGAGTGCAAAAGTAAATTTTTAATCAAGTTATTTTGATGTTGGAAAGTAATTTTTCTTTACTCTTTACTCATTTACTCGGGGTGTCGTAGTACCCTTATTATGAAATTAATTCTCAATTTTACTATTTTGTGCAATTAAGTGTAAGGCGAGTAAAGGACAACAAAGTAATTACATTAGTATAGTTGCTTTTTTATTATGCGGAATTTCATATCATTTCTCAATATACATATATCTGTGGTCACAAGCAATAACCGCCTGAGTCAGTAGGCCGGCTTTATTATACTGCTCCAACGAAACAAACATTCCCTTTTCATGCTTCTTTGGAAACTGTACCCTTTCCTAGAGGGTAAGATTTCACATTTATACTCGTATGTATTAGGATGATTGATTTTTAATCAAGCGAAGGTTTGTTAAGGTTTGTTTTAATTTTTTATGTTCAGTATTCCGTGCTTTGCCAATTGTGTATTCCATAGTCTAATTATTTTACCAAAAAAAATAGTGTATATTCTATATGTATACAAATCACAAATTTTTATTTTTTGTGCACAAACTTAGAATAAATGTTACATAGATTCTAAAAAAAAATTTGTATACGATCCACCAACTTATTTCTCCTATTAATAAAAAAATATATTTTTTCACTTACTTTCTTTACAGCAAACGCTTCGGAAGACGCTTATATCGTTATCTACGTGAAAAAATTACAAAACCTATGAGGACTAACAGAACAAAAACAAGAAACACTGAATTCGCGTAAAAACCTACAGATCGCAAAAAAAAATTAAAAACTACAAAAATCTAATTACCTATACAAAAACTTTTGGCCACATATATGTAAAAAAAAATTAAAAATACCGAAATTTGTAAAAGAGAACACACTTTAAAAGATATTTGATACTAATTAAAAGTATGTAAATGTAAAGACAAAACTAAAGCTTGAATTGATTTTAAGTTATGTTGTTCAAAAAAGATTTTCAGTACACACATACATTTGTATGAAATAATTAGGTGAACAGCTATATTTAAAAGAATTGTTACGTAACTAAAAGACCTAAATATTGTAAATGCCGCAAAATTATCTGTTAACCTATTTATGCCTACTTTTTTCTTTTTTCAATTACAATAATATGCTTAAGCAAGATTTTTTTTTAACTGCAATCTTTGTGTAAACTTTTTTTCTCTGCACCTGATCACCACACATAGCCACACTTAAACAAGCTGGCAGTTCAGTCGAAGTTTAAATTTGAGTGTATTTCACGGAAAGTTGTTGATCTCCTTACTCAATGCGACTTAAAAGCAAGTACACGGCAAACAAATTAAAAAAAACAATAATAATTAAACTTAAATATGTAAAAAGCAATGCAAGCAAAAAAATAATTCAATGAAAATATTAAACAAATTGTGGCAATATCAGTAAATTTAAATAGTAAAAATATACATAAAAGCATGCATAACATAAATAAATAAATGAATGATTAAAAAATAATAGTAAAACAAATACCTACAAGCATGCATACATATGTATACATAGTAGCTACTTATTCTAAAACACACATAAATAAATAGTTACATATGTACATACATGCATACACTATCGAAACAATGATATTATTTTAAACCTTAAATTGCGTTAGCGAAAAAAGAAAAGAAAAAAAAACAAAACAATATAAGCATACACACGCGCATACACAAAAGGACGAAAATTCAAAAAATGTTGCAGAGTAAAAATTTACAAAACATTGTAAAAATTCATAAACAGAAAGTAAACAATTATGTATTTAATAAAAATAAAAAAAATCTTGCATATACCAACTTTATATATATACTTAAAATTGCATATGTAAAATAGTAAATAAAAAATAAAAATACAGTTCATTGTGAATAGAAAAGAAAGCTCCCACATGCGCTGTATATTTATTAAATGAGCAAGCCCACTTTGCAAATACAAGAAACACTCATTCACGTCAGAAATTAGAATTTCTCGCTAGAATTGATACAGCACACCCATACCCACAAACACATTCACAAGCGTCAGCGGTAAATTAGAAATGAAAATATAAAGTTTTGCAGAATTTTTTGTTTTCTTTTTAGTGCAACAAAAAACATGTGTGTGTATTTGCAAATGAGCCGAAAGAAATGCAGAATTCAAATGCTACAGCATAAATGCGTTAGAAATCTACTTAACAACCAGTTATGCGAGAAAGTACCAGTACGTGTAAAGAAATGAATGTAAATGTAAACTGAAATATATTTGTATGTGTAGAATAAAAAATTGTGTGAAAAATAGGTGCGACTGACCTATGAATTTAATATAAAATTAATTTTATTTTTAATGTAGTTTAGTTGCAAAAATTGCGTTAGAAGCGAGAAAAATGGTAAAAAGAACAAAGTAAATAGGTAAATGAAAAAGTTAGTGAGCAAGTAAGATAGTTTAAAAAACAAAATAAAATAAAAAATCTTAAAACATGCCTTGCACAGACAAATTGTATATACATACGCACTGCTGCATTAAAAACATTAAAAAACAAAGGTGAAATTATTATTAAATAAGCTTTCGGCAACTAAATAAACGAATCACATACATACCTATGTACTCGTATGTATGTTCATACATAGATGATAGGCACGAAATTTTTCATAGCTACAAAACACATTGTACATATTTTTTGTTTCCACAAAATTCACCAAAAATTATTATTCGCTCAGCAGCGGTGAACGCGAGATTCCGGCAACACAAAAATATTTAAATTTTTTTTTTTAAATAATTTTTGTACCAAAAACGTTTTTGCTTGCTGACTAAGCTCCCACTTACAGTGACTCAAAGAAGCGTTGACATGCTGGTTTTTTTTTTAATATTTACTAGGGTTTTTAAGTAACATTTTTTTTTTTAATTTTTTTAAATTATTGTTCATGCCTTAACCCAAACCATTTAAATCAATATTTCAGACTTCATACGAAATTTATAAAAACTTCACATATTTTTAATAAAATTTCGAACTTTTTAATCTAAAATTTTATAAAATTTTTGGGTATGAAATTTCATAGCCCTTGAATTTTTAGTATAACAAAGTGCATGTATGAAACAGCGTTGAATTCAAAATTTTTTTTTGCTTTATAAAAAAATAAAAAAAATTGACTTGAAAAACATTGTGAATATTTAAAAAATAAATTAACTTGTGAACGCTTAATTGAGTCACTATATGTAGGAGCTGTTCTCAGTGAACTTGTTCTGCTTTGTGAAAAGCAAATAATTTTAATATGAAAAAAAAATTGTTATGTACTAGTTATAAAAGTAAAATAATAAGGGCAACAAAAGAAATATTAGTTTTATTTAAGTTTAAATAATTTTAAAGCTGAATATTAGTTTAAGTAGAAATCGCTTATAATTTTATTGAAAAAAAAAAAACAAAGTAAAAAGGAAAAGAGAGAACCCATTTAGAATCTTCAAGTATGTGCGAAAAAAGATTGGTCTACTTGAGAGCGAACAAAGAACGAGAGAGAGAACCCACAATCTTGCTTTATAATGTTAAATATTACTAAAAATTAAGTTTTACTTTTAGTGTGCTAACTCTTTTTTCAACACTTAAACGAGCCAACCATTCATTACCACCTTCTTTCCCACTCTCCTTCGCTGTGCTCTCCCTTCTATCTTTAGATCAAATTTCGTTCGCTTAAAAGTGTGTTTGGTGAGCGTAAATGATGCACGTGTGGCATGGTTATGTAAAAAGTAAACTTTTTCATTTTATTTTTCCTTTTCAAATGAAACACACACATTAAAACGAAAGCTTGCTGTATGTACGAAAGGTATTTCAGCAAGCCAAGAATTTTATTCCGTGCGTGCATCTGTGTAAATTTTTGAGTTGTTTTAAGCGCTAAAATTCTATAATACTTGTATAATGTTTTGTTTATACATATATAGCATATACACACACACATACGAACTATAAAATGTATGTATGAGTTTGCAATTATTTTAATTGCACAGCTAAATTACGTTTATTTTAATTACCATAATTATAATAATTAAAATAGTAACTTTTCCTTTTGTTTGTATGTAATATTGTTTGTTTTTCCCTACAAAAAGAATAAAGAGAGAAAGATTAAATTATATTGAAAATAGAAAAAAAAACACGTACGCGTATGCGAAATAAACTATGTAGTTGTATAATTTTAATTAATTTACTTATAATTACACTATTATTAGTTATTATTATTATTATATTATTAAAACAATTATTGAAATAAAGAAATGAAGGATTTTAATGAAAATTTAAACACAAACACATTCGTTTTTTATTTATGTCGTAAATTTTTTCTATTTAAGTTTTGTTTCGTTTGATTTTCTTGGTTTGGGCTTTATTTGGTTTTACAAAATTGGTTATCTACATAAATAAGCACATAAATTCAGTTTTCTAATTTTAATTTTCCATTGCGGAAAAGGTTTAGGTTAGTTACCGCGTACTATTCAAACATTAAAGGATATTACTCCACCTCATCACAATTATTTTTAGAACCAGTTAAAGTTTCCATTATTTGCTTAAAGATTCCATTATATTATGCGTATCAAAATATGTTCACCCTTAAGCCCTTAAGCTTAAATTTAGAAATATTTTAAAAACTTAAAATGTCCAAAAAAATGGTATGGAAACTGGAAATTTTACTAGGAATCACCGAAGATAGAGCTTAATCGAAATTTGTAATATTGCGAAAGTGGAAACTTTAGCCCACTGTACATATTCAGACATACGAGAGAGAGAAACTAGAGGTGCGTAACTCAACTCAGAGTTGAGTTATTGAGTGGACTCCCTGCAGTGAATCGGTAACTCAGACTCCCCTGCCAAAAAAATTTAACTCAGTAACTCAGTAGATGTCCTGCGGCTTACATGATTCAATTGAATAATGGTAGCTCATGTCTGTCCATATAACTCTCTCACTTCGCCACAGTGTTTAGTATGGAAAGTTCTTGCATTTTTTTGCATCTGCTTCACCAAGACGAATTCGTGAATTCGCCATGTGCTAAACTTATAATTTGTCTCGTTTAACTTGTTTAGATTTTATTCTCTCGAAAACGTGAATTTTAATAAAATTTTAATTTGTTAAATAAAATTTTAAGTAAATTTAAATTTGTTAAATAAAATTTTAAGTAAATTTAAATTGTTTAATAAAATTTTAAGTAAATTTAAATTGTTTAATAAAATTCCGCTAATTTGCGATCTAAATTGCAACCCTGGCCTAACTTTCAAAATATGAGTCAAAACATCACATTCAAAAAGAGTCTATGATCCGAAGGAGTGTAACATACAGAGAGTCAAATGAGTTAGTTAAATGAGCTGACTCCTTAAAGTGAGTTGGAGTCATTGAGGCAATTCCTGTAAATGTGTGGAGTTACCCACCCTTATTCAAAACGAATTCGAATGATTCATTAAAGAAAACAAAGCCATCTAAAATCTAATTTCACATCTTTTACGTCCAGTGATCACCACTTCTTGTAATTTGATTGCAACGGAAACGCCAACTACTAGTTTTTCAGCATATGACGTGGAAAATTTCGACATATTTTGATTTATTAATCATATCTTTTTTCAACGAAGTTTCATTATTTCACAAACATTCTGGCGACTGTAAGGTAGAGCTGTTGTTAATCGACTAGTCGACTAATCGGTTAATCGATTAGCAAAAGTTGTTTAAAAAAATAGTCGACTTCACCTAATCGACTAACCGTTTCTTTTCAACTTTTTCAACTAACCGCTCACAAGAAACTAGTCGACTAACCGTTCGTTTTCGATTTTCCGACTAGTTGTTTTATATCAACAAATATATTTTTATCTACATATGTTCATGTGTATGAATGTCATGGATTTCAAATATAATGAAGTTTGCGCTTGCGTGAACTCATTTTAAATGCAAATTTTTAATTTGTTTTAAAATAAAATATTTTTTGTGAGCAATTGTCACTATTCGAATTATTTCGGTTAGTCGATTTTCAGACTACTCGATGGCTCGACTTTCAACTTCCAAAAAAATTGCTAATAGTCGACTTTCAACAAGAGCTCTACTGTAAGGGCCAATCCAACGAGGTTATGTCGTTTTCCTGTTTCGAACTGCTACAGAAGTGACTTCGATGTTTCGGGTCCGTTGTCCTCTTGAAGTACCCGATCTCGGCTACCTGTTTCAAACCCCATACCCGTTGATGGCAGAAGTCCAATCATCATCTATATGTTCGGAAGCCCATTTTTGACGTTCGTTTCTATTTGTTTTACGGTTAGTAAGACTGTCACCGCTGTTGCTCGAAACTGGTTCTGAAACTCCTTCAGACGGTTTCTTATTGTGTTCGAAGACTTATGCACATATGCCCCTTCGAGTCGATTTTTGCTGAGCTGGATCAGATTCGTAAATCCTTTTTAATACCAAATCCTCGTGCCGTGAGGTAGCTCTGCAATTACCGCGATTTGGCAAGTCGTCAACATTTTTGTGCACCAAAGAGTGATGGTTCGAATATTGGAAAAACGCGTTCGATTTGCTCTTACACTTTGCAGTACTACTTTTGGTTGGGAGAAAAGAACTTATTTCTAAAAGATGATTTTTTGTCGACAGCGTGTAATTAATTGTTTATACAATTATTTTGCGCAACAAGTAATGAAAATTAGGTCCTACTGATGTAAAAATTTTTTTCATGCAAAAAGTTCCATTGGTTTCTTGTTGAAAATACTGTAGTTGTTAAAAAAATTATTATAGAAATTGTAGTCGAACATTAAAACAATTTGGGAAATGCTGGATTTGTGAATGGATTGATCTTTTGTGGCTTAAACAACACTCTAAAAGACCACTTCGACCTAAGTGGCGCTGAAGAAGTAACGAGGGTTCAAAAGTAATAAAAAACGGTTTTACAACAAAGTGGTGGTTACCAAGTTTGTAGCTAAGTAAATTGCTTACAAAAAATATTCAGTAACTTTTTTCAAGACTGGCGAGTCTCGAAGTAATTCCATTCAAAGAGTTTTGTTCTACAGTATGCGTTAGGTGTATGAATTTGTTGGCTTACAAATTATTGCTAAACTTGCATTTGTATCTATTTAAAAAAAAATTAGTAAAAAGGTGTACTGTAGCATCTAAGTCGTTATTGAATGAGACCGTCGCACAGTGGTCTGGTGAGTGGCAGAAAATCCAAGTTTCAAAATTTCTCGAAATAGCCAACTAAGTGATTGACTAGATTCTAGACACAACTACTTACAAAATTAAAGGTTTTTTTTCGAGAAAAAAGGCACAAATAGTATTTAAAGAACACCGAATTATATTTTTAAATAAAAATTCGAAGAGAAATTTTACGAACTCAACTATGGTAATTGATGGATCGCTTTTTGTTGGATGAAAGTCTTTAATGCAAGAATACACAAGGGTTGCTCCATAATGGGTTATCATCATTTTTCCTAGTCCAAGCAATTTCAATGACTTTATGGAGAGTAAAATGGCCTTGCGGCGCTATGAGGTGACAGGTTGTTAATATAAAAATTAAATTAATTAAAAAAAAAATGTGAGCTGCATCCGCTTGCGTCCCTCTCGTCAATCTTTCATAGACTGTACGCTTCATATGCAAGCTGTGGCAAAAAGTAGTAATTGACATCCGATTTTACTGAAATTTGCAATGGTATGCAGAAATATAAAAGTGATATAGATTGGCTAACTTACCCGCCCACTACAGTAGGGAGCAGATGGGGTATACAGATGTTATCCGATTTTAATAAAATTTGGTTTTTATAAATGGATTTTTTTATAACTGGTGAGCGTGTCAGCTTTCCGATTTTGTCCAACTTTCAGATTTAAATCTTTCTTTTTTACCATTTCCGCCCCATATTTTATTGGGCGTGGCAGTTCGTTAATCCTTGCAGTTTTTTTTCCAGATTTCTTCATTCTTAAGCAACAATAATATATGTGGCGAATCTCAGCAAAATCGAAGCACGTATATTACTTACTTTTCTGCATGGTTTTGAAACTCAAAAGTTCCATTGACCGATACATTTTGTTAAGTGGCCGAAAATTCGTCGTGTAAAGACACATTAGGCGAATTAACGACGTTAAAAAAATAAAACATACTTTTAATAAAAATTGCAGTTCATAAAAGAAAAAAGCCAATGAAACAAAAGAATTTATTTTCGATGTGTTATATTTATGTTTACCTGAGGCCTTCGGTTGTCCGGTTAGTTGTTGAACCATTAGAAATATGTATGAACATTTGTGTGCAAGCCCAATTTAAATTTTTTTTAACTTAAACAATTGTCAGTTAGATTATTTTTATAAATTTTATTTGATTGACATTCTTTGCTTTTGGCTTATTTCCTTTATCGTTTGTTTTCAATAAGGGCTAATAACTTTTGCCTTTTCGGCTGTGTAGTTTCCAACAGGGTGGGTGTATGATGCATTTTGAAACGAATTTCCGTCATCCTTTGTCAAATTTGGGTTGGAGACGAACCGGTTTCGGCGTTGTGCCATCTTCAGTGTCGTTTTTCGGTTTTGAAATAATAGGAACGAAAAATTACACTGAAGCTGGCACAACGCCGCAACCAAAACAAATTTGAAAAAGGATGGCGGAATTTCGTTCCGAAATACATCAGCTAATAACTTCTTTTATTGGTTTCATCCATATCTCGATAAAAACCGCTACTCTACCCCTATCTGATCAAATCAAATAAACGAATATACATACATATATTTTTCTGTAATTTTTTTTCATTGCAATTCGTAGTGGAAGTACGGCATTAGCGACGTGTTTATGATTTTCACATCTGTGTCTGCCGGAATCGATCATTATTGATTTTGAACTTCATTGTCACGGAAAATTCTACACTTCCTTTTACTATATATTATAATATTGGATTTTAATTGTGCCCGTTTATTTGCGAACTAGCACTTTTTTCCAAAGCTTTCCAAGCTACTCGAACTGAATTCTATGTAAGATGAAAGTGCTTAAGAAACACTGCGATCGATACTAAAACTGAATGTAAACGATATACGTAAATTGAATGAAATTATAGCTATTTAAAATATTATTAATTAAATAAGTAAATACACTGAAGTTTTTTTCTAAGCTTAAATCGTGTGTACCTTTTTATATATACAGACATGCATACATATATTGAAATCGCATTTGAAAAAAGAAAGGAAACTTTATACCATTACGCAATGATGATATTTTGCACTTACAAATGTTGGATCTATGTATTATGTGTATCGTATCTATTTCTAAATGCATACATACATATGTATGTACCTACATATGTAAGCGCATGTACATGTATAAATACACAAAAGCTTTCGCATGCTCTAACAAGTGTAATATTTATTGTATATTCATTGCTAATATTATACTAAAATAATTTATTTACATATATATGTATAATCTGTGTGTGAATTGTGTTATGTATTTTTCGCTGGCGGCTTTGGAAATATTTTTTCTAACTCTACGCCAAGCAAATTAAGCGCGAATTTCGAATTTTAAACTTCAGCGAGAAGTGTGATTTTTGTTGAATTTACAATATTTAAAATTTGGCATAATTAAAAGAAACAAAAAAACGAAATTAAATGGCATACAATCAAGCAAATGTATACGACTTTCTATGGAAACAAAAACACTTAATTAAATATACGATAATTTAATTAATTTATAAATAAGTACATTAAGTATGTAAATTGCACGCTGAGAAGATGTGAAAAAATAAACTAAAACTAAAATAGTTTTAATATACTTTTTAATATTTAGAATTCTACACAGCTCCCATACGATTTACCCAATACAAGTATTTAGTGTAATAATATAGCAGCGCACCACCAGCTGGTACAGAAAATGCAGCAACAACTAAGTTGTAAATGTAATTTAGAAGTATACGTACATATTATTAAATGTTAGCAAAGAAAAAATAAATAAATAAAAGAAAATAAAAAAATTTAAAATAAAAAATCGCCTTAAAATTATGTATACGAAACGATGAAGGTAAAGTTGAAAAAAAGTTATATTAATATTAATTAACAACTTCACAGTATACGAAAGCCAAGAGGAATAAAATAAGTTTTCTATGCCTAAAGAAGTGAAGCTCTATTCGAATGATTTGTATGTATGAGTGAGAGACATCGCGCGATACGCACGCACTTTTCTCAAAACGATAAGGCTACGTTTGCATTTGAAATGCTTTTCAAAAAATTGGTTTTAGATGCTATTTGAAGGCTTTTAAGTGAAAATTTGAATGTTCAAATAGATTGTTACAGCAGTTTTTGCCAAATACGAGTTACAAAGGATGAAAAATTATTATTTTTTTATTAATTTTTGGTGCCGAAACAGTGGCATAGCAGCTGAAACAGTGTTTAACCCTTCGTCGAATGTTGGTGACTCTGAACTCGCTTAACCATATGTTATGGTCTTATAGACCACAAAGAATGGCTTATTGTTACTCTTCAAATATAGTGATTTTATACTGTTATAGAATTTAAAACATTGGAGTCGAGTTTTTTTAAATATTCATAGACTGCGCATTTTATGCTAAAAAATACGCCTAAAAATATGTGCGATCATAATTATAAGGAAAGTGTATACAATTTTGTATGCAGTACTCCCCGGTTAATTGATTTCCCCACTTATTTGAACCAACTGTTCGGTCAAAAAAAGAACTGTTCAATTAAACGAGTATCGGTTAGTTGATTCCCCGGTTAGTTTAACCAAAAATTGTGCAATTTTTGAAGTGCAATTAATTATTTTGCTTATAGTTATAATGGTACATATTTTTAGGCTTATTTTTTAGCATGAAAATACACAGTCTGAATATTTCACTAATAATCATTTTTGAAATCGTATGCCGATACGCGATCGATGCGTATATATTTTTAGTTTTGTACACAGAATGATGCTTCCTCAACAAGACACAACAATCCCCGTTGAATGGGGCTCATAAAGAAGAAAACTTATACTCCATGCAGTGAAACTTCGCTTTCCTGTAGCGCTTTTTGTATTTGTAGTAAAGTTGACTGGTTTTAATGTATTAAGCATGAAAAGTTCCGCAAACTAAAACCAAAGCAATGAACGCATACTATCCGAATTCCAATACTGATTATCAACATTTATTTTATTTCCTAAACAATTATTAAGAAGCTTCTGAACTGATATTAAAGTCAAGGACAGTTTCTCTTCTTCTGTCATCCCACAATATTCTTTTTCTTGGCTTGAATTAGGTGTACCTTATTCATAAAAAATAAAATAGATTTAAAAAGCTTTATAAATTGACGTTTTCATACATTTTTCAATTTATAAAACCTTTTTAAAGCTATATTATTTTTTATGAATAAGGCTTATTGACTTTTAGTAACAGCTAAAAAATTAATTAAATTACTTCATTTTTGATTCAACAATACTTATGAGCGAGTGTCTCTCTATGTACGGTTTCAAGATTTCTTAGTATGGTCTGACAGACCACTACCTGGAAAAATAAAAATCAGATATTCGAATCTGTTATTTATTGTATGAAAGATTGCTAATTGTATCATAAATTATCGACTTTTCATCTTTTTATAGAACTTATAAAAGTTATGGAACAGAAAATAGGTTAAACTTTGACTGACAGACTACTACGCGATTCGAAGGGTGAAACACTGAATCATGAGAGTACTAATAAAAAAATATAACAAAGGCCGCTATTTACCCAACCACTCTGGTCAAAGACTCAAAGACCAAGAAATGTACGTTTTTTGTTTAAAGGTTACTTGAACAACCGCCAAAACACATTTTAAAATTTTATAAAATTCGTTGAAATTGAGCTTAACTCGGGATCACCTACAAAACAGCGCTTTAAAAAATATTACGCTCGCAGATTTGTCAAACATTTTTTTCTGTGAACGGAGCCTTATTTTTTAGAGAAATTTACTGCGGTGAGGCATAGACATAAACACCAAATCCTTTACACCTTTGGCTTGCAAGCACACAAGTATACCAAGTTTATAAAATATGTATGAAATACATCTAAAAATTTTTGGGAAATCACTTTTTTAATATATTTTGAATTTATAGCATACTTTTAGGCAAGTAAAAAAAAATATTTATTCTGTGAAAAAGTAAATTATATGAAAATGAGTGGATAGTAATATTTAAAAAAGCACGATTACCATTATCTTTGTGTTCTTAACTGTAAATATTAAATGGTATGTATGTGTATACATTTGCTTTAAAAACTATAATTTTACTAAAGTCAACCACACACCTATAAAATGTAAAATAGCGAATATTTCAATATAAAGCTGCATAGAAAATTAAGTAAGTGTAAAGCAAAGCACATAAAGCATATAAAGACACCGTAACAAGGCATGCATATATAGCTTCAAAAACATTTGAGAAAAAAGTATGCAACAAATTCAACCAAAAATTTGACTGAATGCTAGTTAGCGATCTAAAAATGAAACATACGAATCCATAGATTTTTGAGCGAAATGAATACAATGTAGGAATAATGGCTGTATCTTCAGCAGCCTGCGGTAAAATGTAAAAGAACAAAGACGCCGGCAGTTATGCAGCCACGAAGTACTACATACAGACCTATGTATTTTTAGGTGGCCATACGCGTTAGGCATACATTTCGTTGAGTGTAAATAAGCCAGAAAAGATATTCAGAAAGAAGCTTACACCAGTTACAGCGAGTATAATAGTAAAATGTAAAATAATTAAAATAAACAAAACAATTTGCTTTAATAGCGAAACAGGCAAAATGTAATAAGTATGTATGTACATATATGTTAAAGAAAATAGTACGCAAGTAAAATAAAGTGAAAGCACCTAAAAGAGCTTTCGACTAATCAATCTATTGTATGTGTATTGTAAATTTGCAAAACTTATTTTATAAATATAATTATAATTAATAACTATTGTATGTTTAAAACTAAGCAACACAAAAGAAATTGCAATGATTGAGTAACAAAAAAAGTAAGCTTGAGTGTAAAAAGAAAAATAAAATAAATTAACATGCAAATGAAGAAATACGCATAGATACATACATACGTGCAAGAATATATTATAATGAATTAATAAACAAAAATCTTTCAATTGTAATGAGTAATGGAATTATAATTATAAAAAAAAATATTATTTAAACTAAAATTAAAACCAAAAATAAATGCAAAAAAGTATTGAAAATTTAAAACTCAGTGTTTTCTTAACATGCAGCAAAAAACTAAGCTTTAGGAAAGTTTGAATGTTACAAAAAAAAGCTCATTTTCAGTTCAGTCTGTCTTCATTCTTACATCTCTCAACCAAGCTTTTCATTCACAATGTTACGCGCTGTGTCGTATGGCATTCAATCCTCCACAAACACTGCACACTTTTGTCCTCTGATATCCTCCTGCGCACAAGTAGCATTTCCATTTTTTTGTTTTCACCCCACTTTCGACGCTCTTTAAATTCTTGCGTTGTTCCTACCGCTCTTCTTTGGTTCATTCGCTATGACTATGTAGACTCAGCGTCTGTCCTGTTCGTCGTTTCAATTTGTTTGACAATCATTAATCACTCGCTGTGCGACAACTTCTGCACGGTTGAATGCTATCAGCAGACGACGCGTCGCTTGATGGTCTACTATCACCGTTCTGTAACGCCTCCACCTTTTGCGACCGGATTCGTTTTGTGCGCTTTGTAATTGTGGGGTTCTCTTATTTACTAGTTTTCTTCGGGCAAAGTAATTTTGTTGGTTTTTTGTTTTGTAAACTTCCAGTTAAGTCCTGCAAAAATAAAAATCGACCCAATTCAGATTACGGCAAATTTATGTATCTTCAAATGGTTTATTCTAATCGAATTTGGCAATGCCTTTAAGGTTCTCCTTAGGAAGGTGTTCTATATGCAGTTCCTAAATTTCGTGAAATTAAATACAGGGTACTTATGCCATACCATAAAAATCCTTTTTGTTCACAAATTTGTGATAAAAAAGTCCAAAATAGTGGACCAAGCAAGCCCGTTTTCCCAATTACATTATGTAATTTACATATGGACAGGGAGCGTAACGGTTATGATCTTTATAAATAAAAATCATAATTTAACCGTTAAAATTTGATTCCTTTTTTCGATCAAATTTAATCGTTATTGTTTGATTTTTACTTTTTCGATCATAAAAGATTTAAATCGGTCATAAACAAGCAGTCTCCTCTAAAACGGTTAAAAATGAACGAAAAAAATAAAAATTAAAAATAACGATTATTTTTTGATCGAAAAAATGAAAATCGAACAAAAACGATTATTTGTTGATGGAAAAATAAATATCATGATATATAACGATTATTTACGGTCCCTGCATATGGGCATTTCCATTATGTCGAACACATTCAAACTGAAAAAACCCATCATCTAAAACGTTTTTTTTTTGACAATAGACTAAGCCTTAAGCTTTTAAATAGCCCTATAATTAGTGATAAAGTTGATTTTGGGCAACTTTTCGTTTTCAAGGCAATTGCAAAAAACAAGGCTTTCGCACGGGACAAAAATAGAAAAGGTTTTCGCTGCCAACAATTGAAACGCCGATCTCAGCGAAACCTGGGACAATACTTTAGAATTTTATGCACATATGTCTCTAAAAAATAGTTCTGATTTTACCCAAAAATGGTTTATACTTTTTTTTAAATTAAATTTTATTCACTGTCGCAGCGGGACATTATCTCATCGGAACGAGGAATACCTAATCGGATCCCTCTCTGGCCAAATGGTCAGATGCCTCATTACCAGCTCACTTAAATTGCCGAACTAGTTTGGAAGTAGTCAGAAGGCTGGCCAATGTTTGTCACAACGTAGTACACGGCCTTGAGGATTGCAAATACCTCGACTTAAAATACCGAAGCATGTTTCCCAAGAGAGAAGTGCAGATTGTCCCGTTACTTTCAAATGGACTTCAGATCTTGACTCTGCTGCAGTTTTGGAGCCATCAGTAAAGATTAAGATGTGCCAGCCCGGGTACCTTAATATTTTACTTCGGTAGAAATATGAATAGTGACTCCTTTGAGGGAAGGAGGAACAAGGCCGTCCAACCTTCTCGTTCTACTAAAGAGCACAACAATAGTTTTGATTGGCTTTGCGGACAGTCCATTCTCACTACACCAAGTGTCAATCATATTCAGTGTTATTTGCGTTTTCCTGCAAACAGCTGAGAGCGAAGAGCCTGTAATGAGTCAGGCCACAGCATCTGCATAGGCGTGGGCAAAGATATTAGAGGTTTCAGCAGACAATTTTTTTTCTCCCATGAAATTTTTTTTCACATTAACCTTAATTTTTTGAACTCGTACAGTTCTCGTAATAATACGTTTCTGTGCGAACGAGCGTATTTGTTTCTAATCTTTCCATAAGAGGACCAAATCTGGAAAAAAGGACCAGTGGACCAGTTACAAAAAAATGACCAATTTTGGTCCAAAATGGTCCTAAGTGGCAACTTTAGCGCAGGAAACACCAAAGAGATTCCGGCGGTATTCGACCGGACTTAATCTCCAATATCTCTAAGATACTTATTTTTTTTTTTCAAGGAAATTTTCCTTGGTAAAGGGAAGAGACCTTTATGGGCCATTTGAATGTTGTATGGGCCTTCCTTATGGCCTTTACTGTTAATAAATAAGCGATACAAATTATTCAAACACCTTCTTGTGGGGAATTTCATATATTTTTAGAGTGTTCAACGTCACTGAACGTAGGCGTATTAGTTTGCGTAGTAGGCGTATATGTATGTGCTTGGACGCCTGCTTATGAGGGGGAATTAAAAAAGTGACACATTAAGAAGGAAAGATTCGACAATATACTTCTTAGAAAGAATACGGTAGGTATATGAATGGCCCAAATGAACGGGAAAATTCTCTCGGCCTGCGAAACGGCGACAATTCTTGACTCTCATGTAAGAGAAAAGGAATAGCCGTGCTCTCTCCATACAAGGAATTTTTTTGGCTTACACGATACAAATAAGACTAGACGTGGATCAATAGCGTAGTTGCATGATCATAGAAGAAGATTATGCACGCTTAGCAAACTATTTAATGAAATCTAGGGGCACGATATCGAATCGAAAGTATCGATGTGGTACTCATTTAAAGTATCGGGTACCCATTAATATCGGAATAAAAAGAGTCGATATCTCAAATATCGATACCAAATTCAAAAATTTAATATATACAAACATTGGACTCGTTTTTTAATAAAGAACTCTTTGCACTTTAATAAGTGGCTGCACATATAGGGGTTAGTGTGTTGACGTACAACACTGGAGGCGCGGGTTCAATTCCCGCTACATGCAAAACTATGATGGTACACATTTCTGCTCTTTAACTGGCCGTCTTCACCTACCGAAAATCTCCCTTGCGTTCTACTTTTTTTCTCGCAAATGAGATAGCTTTGTTGACCCGACATTTGAAAGCATACTTTTTTAAAATATCTGGAATTTCCCAATCCATTTTATTATTTTAAATAGTCACGAAATCTTTCTATATTAATGTCTTATTTGAGAATATAACTGTCAAACTACAAAAATTACAGTTAAAAGCCATCGACATCTCTCTTGCTTCGCCTCGCAAGCAGGTATACTCGTAAAGCCCAATTCATATCAGGAAAGGGTGTACTAGGTGTCGTATTGTTGTGTGCCGTAAACTTTAAACGGCTAAAAATATTTATATTTACGGGATTCGCAAGGTACCATAATATTCTTATCATGGGGTTTCGCTGTGTTAAAAAATAGTAAATTGTGGTTTCAAGCTCTCTAAACATTTAGTTAACCATTAAAATACTCTCTGGTCTTGAATTCAGCTGGATAACTTTGTTGCTGATTTCACAAACAATTTATTTAACTTTGTAATGTGAATTTTAAATTCGATACGATACTGGGATTCTGGTACTCGATTCCAAAAAATATCGGTTCAAAACTATCAAGTAAAAAATATCGGCATCGAATGGCAAAATTATCGATATGGTATCGTATCGAAATTCGTGTCCCTAATGAAATCCTCTCAGGTGGAAATACGACCATCGGCGAAGCTCAGAACATCGAAAGGATGATACCTGTTTAAGGTCACAACCTGAAAAATGGGTACGAAGAAGAAGTATCCTTCGAAGGGTTGGTGCACCCTCCATCTTCCTTTCTTATGAAGGAGAGATATTGCTGTGTTCCTTGGAAAGAAGAGCAGAAATCGCTCCATTACTCCCGTTTTATTCTGCGAATCGCATTTTTTAAAATTCTCAAGCTGCCCTTATAAGGCTGCCAGTTGTTTGTGGAATAGCTTAGGTTGAAAGCTTTACGAGACTCTTTCTTGAGCTTCGAGATCTGGCAAGTAGTAATGGAGACTATAAAAGCTAAATTAAAGCAGTTATACCATGAACGCTGCGAAGCAGGTCGAGTGTTTGCTAGTTTTCAATAATTTCGACCTCATCTGTCTTAGGCTTCAAATAAAGTCCATAATCCCACTTCAAAGTTGTAGCTTATAAAATAATATTTCGCATCTTTTGAAAGCAATATGAAAATGCGTATAACATTTGAATTTTTTTATACTCGTATACATACATACCGAAAGGTTTGGTCAAAATATCGTCACTGAATGACGATAAAGCATAGTCACCCCAGCCCATTGCAAGCTGCTTACATCTATTGAATAGAAACATCCATCCTATTAGAAAACAAATCAAATGAAAATTAAAAATTTAAAAATTGTGAAAGTTCCACAGAGTTTTACAAACGAAAAAAAACAACGGATCGCGGCACATTCAAAGTATTTGACACCCCATATTAAGGGATTTTTATGCGTTTTACGCGCCTTTCCTGAGTCGACACAGCGCACATGAATGTGGTAGCTTTGCTTTATAAGCTGGTGTTGCATGTTGCACGTTGCACATATGCGTCGGATTAAACTATTATAAAATTTTAATATTTTTGAAAGCGCGTGGCTTTACTCTCGCCAAACTACCAAATGGGTGCTGTAACATCCAAAGCAAAAATAACAAAGGTATACACCAAAGGGTGCTAACAAAATAACAACAAAAATAGCTGGCAGGTGGCTGTGGAAAAACTACAAATGAACAAAATAAATGGCTACGCGGAGCGGCATTTACATGGCTTAATGACATTGTGCAAGGCGTGGCAAATATGGAAAGCGTGGATATTGTACTCGTATGGGTTTGCACCGAGCTTGCTTGTTTGTGGAGATGTTTAAAAATTTTCCAAAATTTCATATTCATATGTAAAATAGCGATAATACATGGATAGCACCAATAATAATCACGACAACAACAACAAAACGCTAAGGCTACACACGTGAGTTTATGCAATAGCAACAAAAATATCCAAGGAACACTGCCGCTATGTTAAACAACAATAACGAGCGCATTATAAGCCTCAAAATGGGCAATGAAAATAAATTAAAATTTCTATTTCCAGTGCTGGTGCAAGCACACACAAACACACACATACACATGTGTCTGCTTTCGACCGCGTTATGTCATTCCCTCGCCCTTCTACACTACAACCCTCGTAAATTTCGCGGACAGAACAATGGACCAAACAATTCTGCAGTTGCCTGCCCGCATGTCAGTCAGTTTGAGGGCTAAAAGTTTTATTTTATATAGTGGTTAAAGGCGACGGAGAGAAGGCCGTGTGGTGCTATGAAACTCTCACTTTTTCATTTGCAGAACTAAACATACACCCCTACACATTAAAATGCATACATATCTGCGTATGTTTGTATAGGAAAAGTAAAGCAAAGCTTACATCGCCGAGATGTTAATGGGGATTAGTAGCCATTGTGTGGTTTCTTACTGCCTACTGGCACCCACCCCTGTAAAATACTTACATACATACTTTGGCCCTCGGCATTTGTTTGTTGTGTTTTTTGAATGGTTTTGTTGAAATTTCGGAAATTTGCATAAATTGACAGCTGAAAAGTGGACTGAAATGGTGCATAATGGCTTGTAATGCGGTAAACAGATCGTAAACGTAATTGTTATTGGGCAGTAAAACTTTGGAAGTTAAATTTCAAGGCTGATGAAAGCGATACGTTTACAAGCAGGAACACATACAAACAGCATACATATATTATAATTAAATTACTGTTATAAATATACATATGTATACATGCCTGCATATAAGAAGACGTTGACACTTTACACGTTAACCTTGAGATTTGTAACACTACGACAAATCAAAATTTTTTGTTCTCACGTGAAAAATTATTTTTTAGCGAATAGTTTGAAGTTAGTTAAATACACCATGTAACAAGATCAAGAAAAATTGTACGAACTTCAGAAGTAACCCATACAGGTTGTAGGCCTAATCAAGTGCTTAACATTAAGAAATCGATTTTCACATGACTACTCGTACTACACGTTTAATTTAAATATGGACACAATTTAAAAACCAACCATCCAAAAAAACAAAATGCAATTTATAGTGATTATTTTGTCTAAAAGTCAGGAAAGATTAAAAAAAATTAGAAAAAATTGTCGAGGCGTGGCGTATGGCCCATAGAAATTCAGCGAAAGGAGTAAATATTTATGTGAGATTTTTGGTACATACACGGTTTTACTTCTTCGTTAAATATAATCGCATTTTCAGCCCCTCACTACTATTACATTCAATTTGCTAGAATTAAAAAAATTATTATTTCGAGATTCAGCAAAAATAAAAGAAAAAGGTCATCGATTTTTTGAACATGCTCAAGTTCGCCCCTTATTTCAACCCTTAAAATAAGGAATATATATTGACATTTGTATTATTCTTCCTTTCATCGGCATAACTCGAACTTTATTAAAAAAAATGCTGTGCTATCTTTATTCCTTCTCGTTATATTAGATTTTTAACAAAAAAATATTATGTAGCCCATCATAGCTTTCCCAGCATTTGTACGATATATCGACCAAATTGATTTATGAGTTCGTGGCATTTGAACGGTATATCGTACACTTTTTTGAGTTGCTTATTTTTTTTAAGCAAAAATTTTTATGGTAAAGTGATTTGAGGCTAATAATGAATATTCAATTTTATAATTTGGAGCTTTCTTGGCTGCTAATATTCCGTTTTAAGATGGTAAATAGCAAAGTGTGCAACCAACTTCAGTAGAAATGAATTTTTAATAAAAGGATCTGACAGAAATGCAAATCGTCGCTGCGCCAACAAAAACAGTTATTTGTTTTCCAGTAAATTTTAGGAAAGTACATATTTCTTGTACTGCGAACACATAGCTATGTTTGGTCACTTCTAAACCAAAAGAGATATAAAAAACGGCAAATGCAGAAATATGGGTAATAGATAGCGTTAATAAAATATGTAAAAACAAAAATTTTAAATCACATAGGGCAGCGCATGCCTGCGCGCTGAAACTTTATGTACGCAGGCACGAAAAAACTCGTAACTTCTAAAGTTTTGGTGTTTCTTATCTAAAATTTTTACAGCGTGCTCCATAAAGTTTGACAACTATTCAGGTTGAAAAACAAAAAATCGAGCATTTATAAAAAAAATTTAAATTAAAAAAATGCAATTTAATTACGCACATTTTGATACCTTAACTGATTTTCTACGACAAATAGTTTATTAACTGCAAACAATTGAAAAAAGAGACTTCTATGTGGGTTCAAAATTTCGGGATTTTTTTTTTTCGAGATTTTCGAATATCATGACGAAATAAAAAAATAGGTGTCTTCTTTTTTTCGATAAAGAATGTAAAAAAATATTTCACCCCAAAAAAATATTGAGGTGTAAATATTATATGGATAAAATTATTTTATTTTGTTTTTTTAGTCTTTATTTTGAAAAGACAAAAGCTCTCTCGAAAATCAGATGTGGGTATTTCCATGCATGTGGGTATTTCCATGCAGCCGTACGCGACATTCGTAACATAAATCTCACAAAAATAGAAGTTACCGAAAATCAAGATTACAGTTATGTTGCAATCAAAGGGTACTATAATTGAAAAAATGGGAGTTTTTATTTTCTTTAAAAATTCTTAAATTGAGCTAAATTAACTAGCTTTACAATCCTTTCATATTTAAAAAAAATATCTCTGGTTAGTTTTATATGGAAAAAAACATAACGTACGCGACATAACTTACGCGACAATTTTTCGCTCGTGCAATATTTTAGTACTATATATGTATACAATTCAGGGCAGGGACCGAAGATAACAGTTATTAATTAAAACTGTCATTGAAAAATTCACTATGAAGGAAATGCTCTACAAGTATGTGCAATAAACCAATAAATTTCTTTTTGCGCCGAGAATCAAATTCGACAATAAATTTTTTTTTTAATTTTTATGCAAAATTTAAAAAAATAGTCATTTTTGATTTTTATTTTATGTATCAAAAATAACAATTATTTTTTATTTTTATGGAAATAATCTACAAGTAACAGTTATTTTAGATTTTTATAGTATATGTCTCAGATAACAGTTATTGAATACTTTTATTTATAAAAGTCATCAATAAAAATCAGTCAGTGACTTTTATTTTTTAA